>JAQGBX010001426.1:0-24975 GCA_034698745.1 Megaphyllum sjaelandicum | reverse complement strand
TGAATGATGATCCCCTCTGCCACATGGTACTATGTACTGACTGCAGAGTAAAGAATAGAATAGAATAGAATAGAATCAATATATTGTTTTATTGTTTAACAATTATCGAACCTCTGCACTCTATAAATACGCCCCAATAAGACAAGTTTTGTTCATAAACTATACACTGATATTTCAATGCAATCAAATGTCAACTATATAAACTATATATAATAATGTCATTGTCTATAGCAAACGCTTTACTCTATAATGATTTAAAAATAACGGAAAACCAAATAAATATAGTAGTAAATTATTAATGAAAATTTTACACAAAACAGAATTATTAATGCCAATGAATCAATATAAACAAACAGCTGTGCAAACCAACATGTCAGGAGCTCGATGACTTGTCATTACTTCATAGCCAAAATTGTGTGCAATTTTAAGTACATTGCATGCATCTGTGTTCTCTTACATGCAATCCCCATATATCGTATACGAATACCATATCATCGACGGGCTTAATATCAAAATGAATCTTAAGCAAACCGATCAAACTCAAACAGGACTTAATCTTATTTCAATCGCATTTCTAATGTTCGGATTTGATGTTGGCAGAAAAAAGAGCACAAAAGACGTCAATTTTGAGAAGTTTTTAAAACCGTTCATGACCGGTTACAGTACTGCGCTTATGTTCATTGCGTGCATGGCCTTCGCTATTCATCTGCCATTCGTCTTGTCGCAATTTGTCAGATCTGTAAGCAAAAATAGGTTTGATACGGCATTTCGTGCAGCGTTTCTCTTCATAAATACAATTTATTACGGCCGAGCCTATTTCCGAAAGCAGGAAATTAGTCTGCTAATCGAGCAACTCCAGGAAAATATTCAACACCAGACCCTTCGAGTTCAAGAAAAATGTCACAGAATACTGACATATGGGATGATTGTCATCTACTGTTGCATTTTTGGACAGTTATGTTTTACCGTTGTGAAGGCCGTTATATATGGCGATGATTTGGCATCTAGCTTCATAGCGATTACTGAATTCGATCGACATTCTCCTATCAAAATTTCGGGTTTATGCGGGCTCTTGAGGTGGGCCTCTCTAGTCATCAATGGTGCATTTGTCATGTATTGTGATTTTTTCTATTTGATAATTTGCCACATCGGTAGAATCTTATGCAAGAGTCCTGCAGAGCAACGAGAAAAACATACGATTTTAGGGCCTGCGAGTTCTTGGTTGTGTACTAAAAATATCCAAAATAAAACTGGGATAACAGCAAGAAAAATGATGGAAGCTCATCAATTTCTCGGTTGCTTTATCCGAAATATGGATAACATCTTTGCCTTTTACATGCTCGTTTCTCTAGTCATGCCAACCGCTGCATTTGTAGCGCATTTTTCCTCTTCAGTTCAAGCAGCAATGTCACAGGATAGCCTTGACGTTATAATTCCGATGGTATTTTTATTTCTGAAAGCTCTCGTCGCATCTAATCTCAATGAAGAGGTATGTACAGTATATAGAATTTCGTCATCAAATTATATAGCAACATCTTGCATCAATTTAAAATTCAGATTGCACAGAATTCGACCATAAATTTCAACGGTATACTATATCGTTAAATACATGTATTTACTTGCAATATTTTCTGCAAGACAGGTTCCATGATAGAACTATTTTTACCGTAAAAAGTACGTGGCGATTAAAAATTTCGTAATTTATCATGTAACGTTAAACATTGCAATGGTTTCCTTTAATCTGTCAAGATGTGAGAAATAACGCCATATTATATTTCAAATAATGATGCACCGAACGCATTTTAAATAAAGCATACCTAAAATCTTCCAATACAACTAAATACAATGTTTAGAAAAGATTGAGAATATTATGCGCATACTGTATTTAAAATATTGAAAAGTATTTTCAAGCAATGGCAAAATGTCTTTAGATCTTTTTTGGCTTAAATACATCGTTTTTGGTTATTGAGGGTAAATGTGTTATGAATGTGACAATAGAGAGATTTCCCATGGTTACCGTAATAGATACGGTAACCATGGGAAATCTCTCTATTGTATGTATAACTGTGACGATCATGATCGAGTATAATACTTATTCCATTTAAAGGGTTCTGCACCTTATACATGCAATCATTTCACATAACAGTTACTGAACATGTAATTGGTAAAGAACTATACTGCCAATTTCTAATTGGAATTTTTGATTAATAGAGCAATTTACTAATGTATTATGCCCCCGTTGTTAATTTACGTGAAAAGGGAAATGGTTAGCTTTCTTTCAAAATTAAAAAAGTACATAAATGAACAAGCACGGTATGTTAACTGTATATTGAAAATCAAGTCCAACATCATTATTTTTCAGTTTGAAAATTTGTTGAAAGATGGCTCGAGCTTCATATATCGCGATATAAATCCAGAGAATTTTTCTCAGGTAAGTTGAACTTCACCATCGTCCTTAAATTTCATTTGAAAGTTTATTATAATATAGACCAAAAATATGTTCACCTTTTAATACTATATATATGTACAGGACCATGAGTATTACCTGCTTTTCTTAACGGAATGCACAATAAACTGCCCAGTTCTGACCTACGGTGGATTCATGTCAGTTAGAAAAGAAATCATTTTCACGGTACTGGTAATTTCATTGCGCCTCCAACATACATGTATATATATATAAAAAAGCCGAAATGCTTCATTCAGTATGTTTTGTTTCATTTTCAGGTCGCAGGGACGGCTCTCACCTATCACTTTATTTTGGCGGAAACGAACTCAGATTATGAATGAATCTACTGCATACTGTATCCCACCAAAAAATATTACTAGTCATAATACTGTAATTTGCTTGAGTGTTCATGTGTATTTATAACTGTATGATTTGTTAGTGTATACGAATTCAAATTGTATGTACTTGCAGCACCTTATAAATTTCCTATATCCACAAACCTGTATATACTACATACTGTATATACAATGCAAATTAAAAGTGCTGTATTCCAACTACTATACTTCAGAATATACTTATCAGCTTGAAAACAATGCTCAGTCAATAATACTATGATAAATTTAATTAGAAGATATCTCTAAAACTGAGTATTTGTTATAAATAATGAATAATGAAGAGATCGATGAGTGAGAAATTTCTCATGATATGATCGTTAAAATTATTTAAAGGCAACTAGCGTGACAACTCATTACAAAACATTCTCAAATTTTCAAAGTAAAGAATGCTAACCAGTTTTCAGGGTTGTATAGGTCAAACAATTTTTTAAACAATATTCATGCCCTTAATCAATTGCTTTACATGTAATTAGTATTAATAAGTACAAGAAATGTGCGACCACAGACAAAAGTTTATCACGCAAATTCAGATATAAAATAATTTTTTTAATAGAATAGATAACTACGATAAATGGCAATAACATGAGAATTTCACTATACATGTAGTTAACGCTTCACATGTACTGTTACATATTTTGAAATAAAGTACATATACAACGGTAGAGAAGGATTGAGACCTGAAACGTTGCATCAAACAAAATTACGAGCGTGTGTTTACCATGTTAGAATAGGTAATTACATCAGGCATAGACCCACTAAACTACATGTAGTATACTCAGCATTATCATTATGATGAATATCGACTATATGTATGTACCTGAATATATCTTCAGAATGTGCCTCCGAGCATGTATTATTATGCATGTCGAGCAACGATCGATTCGACAGATCCTCCCACACCCAATTATACTCCCATAATAAAACTGTTGGCTTAAATTTCTGTGAAATTTAAGGCATATAATTATCCGTTTCAAATCTGATTTTCGCAAAAAATTTCACAATCGATAACGCTGTCACGTGTCTTAGCGTTGATCTGCAAATACTGTCACCAGTCTACAAAGTATATTGCATATAGAAAATAGTATTGCAAGTCTGCTCGACATCTTGGCAAGTATAAGATGCACACAGAGGAAGAAAAACGTAATTTGTCATGTACCAAAGCTATTCGGATCACCATGTTCCTTTTCGGATTGGACCTCTTCAGAGAGCAGCAATGGCGTTTTGACTCGCGCGCCAGCATCAAGCTTCTAGCGCTCCTCTGTAGCACGGTTTTTCTGGCCATGGCCTCCACAGCACTTCTTGTACACGTCATATTTACGCTACCATTGCTGTTATCGCCGCCGGACATCCCGCTAACGTACAAGGCGATTTACGTCTGGTTCTTCAAGACGTCTTCGCTGGTCATCGATGTATCTTATTACGGCCTAGCTTATTTCAGAAAGCACAAATTTCATGAATTTTTGGATCGGCTGGAAGAAACTATTTACGGTATCAGTTCTCCAGAAATGGCGACCAAATGGGATCGGCGAATCAAGGTAACCATCATCGTTACCAACCTTTTGCTGCTGATCTTTGGATGGCAACTCGTCCTACGCACCACATACCACCATGACGAATCCAGCCTGGCATTCATAGGTATTGGCAAATTCAACATAAAACTGTACGATGCCTTAATGCTTTTTCGGCACGTGTCGTCGTTCATTTTTCTACCATTCCTGATATTTTGCGACATTCTTTACACGGTTGTATGCTATGCCACTGCAAGCCTTTGCGAAAGCATTGGGACGGAACGGCACGATACGTCGCCGAAAAATCGCATTGCTATCGTCTGGCTGCCGGAAGCTGCACCTCTTAAACAGGAAGGGTCCTTATGGAAAATGGTGAACGAACACAAAACGCTTGGAAGTCTCGTCAACGACTTCGATGCCATCTTTTCCGAACATATGCTCATAACTTCTGCAGTGACTACAGGCATCTTTTTGTTTTCCATCAAAGCAATCCTGGGAAATTTGGTCGATACGCAGGAATACATCGTTTTTGCCTCGCACACGGTGTTTTTCATTCTGAAGGCCTTTGCGGCTTCCACTCTTAATGACCAAGTAAGGATGGGAGAGCAGGAGGCCATCGCACTTCTTTTTGTTTGATTTGGGACGTTTTTTTTTTATAAAGAGGTGAACTTTGAAATTAGTGGCCAAGAAGTATCACACCAATAAGCGTATATCGATCACACGCTAATTGAAAATAGAGAAACAAATGCAAAGCTTTTGGAAGTTATTGAATACTGAATATTTAAAAAAATCGCATTTATGCGCAATGGTTTTGCACATTTTTTTCGAAGTAATAAGCGTTTTAGAAACATTATTCAGAAATCGTTTGAAATAGTTCACCTATACAAAAAGTATACATTTAAATACATTTATTAAGGGAACTTGTATATGCCAGTTAAAAAGTTGATAAATGGAGTTTATGAAGACTTCGTAAACATCAGTTTTAGATGGCTTGACGGATTTGATTATTTCAACAAATTCTGTTTATTTTTATTATTTCAGATCGGACTTTCGATAAAAATGAGATCATATGATGCTTCAGAGGATGACCAAAAACAGAATGTCATAATAGACCGTCAACAACCCAAATTTGCGAGCATTAGTCAAAATACTAAAAATGAAAGCGTTACAGAAGTATTCATTTAATTAACTAATAACAAACATATTCTAAACGGCTTACATCTTTCTTTCTTACATGCAAATTTTCTATTTAATGTTTATTATTCAACATACTTTCAGGATCACAAACACTACATGCTTTACCTAACAGAATGCACCATCACTCACGCAGTTGTTACCTATGGAGGATTTGTGCCCGTCCGAAAGAGTATCATCTTGACGGTATATACGATAAACATGGTCAACGTTTTGAATAAAACAAACCTTCAACATTTCCTTTTTTTACAGGTCGCAGGACTAGTCACCACTTATTACTTCATCTTTGCTGACCACATGTCCAAGGATTAACCCAATTGAAATCTCTGATACAACTAACTTATTATTTCCATATCTTGAAATTCATCTAAATACTTCGTGTCACCAACATGTTTGTGAAATTCTATAATTCAGGAATTTTCAAGTCAAATGTTCTTTATATATAGGCTACGTGCAACGTTATTAATATCTGCACGATGTACTGTATTCATTTTAGCTAACAATGCATATGCTAGAACAACATATTAAACTCTATTGTGTCTCTAGTACAACTAATTTATTATTTCCATGCCTTCAAATTTAAGGAAGTACTTCGTGACGCAAACATGTTTGTGAAATGCTAATTCAGGAATTTTCAAGTCAATAAATGTTCTTTATATACGTGCAACGTTATTACTCTCTGTATAAGATGCACTGAATTCATTTTAGCTAACAATGCATATGCTAGAACAACATAAACACTATTGTGTACCCATATTTATTTTACTGTTTCAGAATAAAATAAAACTATTCAGAAAATGCCTTTAACATTGTTTAAAAGTTGTTTCTAAAATACACGCCCTTGTATACAAATGCTTTGGTATGCACACTAGTTTCATGCAAGTATTTGCTTGAAAAAACTAATAATAAATAGTTAAAAATCACTTAATTGGATTTATGTAAATTCAAAGTGTTGAAAATTGTAATAAAAGTTAAACGTGTCAAGCAAGAATATTGTAATAATCTTGCTTGCTTACTACCGTAGGTAGCATATGCATGGAATTTCTTTCAAAGATTTCTATCTTTAGTTGAACTTCTGTATCATTTATACGTGAAAAAGGTGCTTTAAATGTCAAGAAGGGATATTTACCTACATTATCTGGCAACACTGAATTGCTCTCCTTAATATATTAGGTCTACAAAGTGTACACTGTAGAGGAATTACTAATATAAAAAACTGTACCATGGAAACAAAGGAATTGATTTTTAAGGTAGCTATATAATTACTCGATTGTTAACAGACTAATTACTGCTTTCGGTATATGCTACAATCATAATTAGAAATTATTACATCCCTAACTTTACATATGCAACGAATAAATAAGATATTTAAAACAATTTCATTGAACAGCGATGTCACTGATGTACCTAAACCATTGGGCCCCTATAATTTCGAGTACGGCAAATAATAAATGAATTAATTGCTTGCAAATGAGATATGCATGAATAACAAGCAATCGATCAAAACAATGCAGGATTTAGAGTATAACATGGTCTGATGCCCCTCCTCCGACAACACAAATACATGTGCAGTGTAAGCAATCACGCGCAGCTTAAGTTGGTTATTTCGTTCCAAAATTTGGTCACAGTTTGTTCAATTTAAGTAACTGCATGCTGATAAATAAAATCATTTCACTTGCAATTACGACATGGTCCCAAAGCAATCGAGCGAAACTCACACAGGGTTTCAACTCATTTCATTCGCATTTATGATATTCGGTTTCGATATTCGCAGAAAACAGAGCGAAGTTTTGGAAAATGCCACCACCTTTGAGAAGTTTTTGAAAGTATTTCTTACCGTCTATAGCACAATGCTTTTGGCTATCGTGTGCATTGCCTTAGTCATCCATTGGCCAATCTATTTTTTGTATATAATCAACGCACCTCAAAACAACAGATTCGATGGGGTATTCCAAGCTGTTTATCTTTTCACCACTTCAGCATACTATGGTCGAGTATACTTCAGAAAAAATGAAATTCGCCAACTATTCGAGAGCCTGGGGAATATCATTAACAACCGATGTTCTGAGATTCAGCAAAAATGCCAACGACGCCTGAAACTTGGAATGATTGTCATCTATTGCTTCTTTATTTTAAACCAATGCTATGGATTGACCAAATTCTTTCTAGATAAAGATCAAACTTTAGATTTTAAGGCCAGTGAAGAATTTGATAAGTATTCCACTGTCAAAGTTTCTGGGGTTTGCGCGCTCCTGCGTACTGCGTCTTTAATTATTGGTGGAACGTTTAACCTTTACTGCGACCTTCTCTACGTGATTGTTTGCTACATAGTTGCATATTTATGCAGTTTTCCTGAAAAAGAAAGTCAAGAATCTAGCTCGGTTGAACGTCGACCTGCCAATTCCTGGTTGCAACCTTTGAGTTTTCATGGAAAAGATGCATCGAATGCAATAAGAAAAATGACAAGAACACATCAAATGCTCGGCCATTTTGTGCAGAATATGGATGCTGATTTTTCCGATTTTATGATAATTTCTCTTATCGTGCCGACTTCAGCACTTGTGGAATACTTCTCCACTTCTGGCAAAGACTCAGCGTTAGGCCTAAATGTATTTCAATATATGGCCATTCCAATAATATTTTTAATTCTGAAGACATTTGCAGCATCCAGTGTCAACAACAAGGTAAGCGAGGTGTACCAATGATATACACGTAGCTTCCGATAAAATTGATAGAAATATCGAGAAGTGACTAAGTTATTCTATTTGAAAAAAAAATGCAAACTGGATAGAAGGATAATAATAATGTATCGTTAATAATCTGGCAATGATGATTTCATTTTAGTTTGATTGTTCGCTTAAAGATGGATCGACCTACATTAACAGTGACACTGCACCCGAATATTTTACGCAGGTATGAAGTTCATAGCATTTCAAATAAAAAAACAATACAAATAAATCACATATCGTGTGATTAATTAAAACAAGGTAAATTTCCACTAAGGCAAAAGCGATGTAAAATGTGAATCGAAACAAAATTTCAAAAGAAAACATTACTGTTGCTCTAACACAAAAATTGTACCATAATAAAATAAACTATGTTTAACGTCCCACACATTAAACAGAAATCGCCTGTAAAGTCGCATGTAGACCTTAAAATGTTTATCAAACAAGTAGCAGCACTTCAAAGTAAACAAATGTCTAGAACAAATATTTTAAACACTATTAATGATAATTAAATACACGCTTAAATAAACACAGTTGTTAATACGCGTATAGACAATACATGTTGCGGAATACTGCATATTGCATATTCAAAATACTTTCAAGTGTTATAAAAAATATCTGAAAGTCGATGCATCCTCATATTGCTTTCTGCGAACCTAACTGAAGATATTTTTTTAAATTACAGGATCATGAGTATTATCTACTTTATTTAACAGAATGCACAATTAACTGCCCAGCTCTAACCTTCGGTGGTTTAATGGCAGTTCGAAAAGAAATTCTTTTCACGGTAATGTGAGGTTACAAATTCATATAGAACAAATTAAGGAAGAAATTAAAAGCTAACATTTACTTCTTTTCAGATTGCAGGGACAGCAATTACTTATTATTTCGTGTTGATTGACGGCTAGGATTCCTATAGGAATCCGGATTATAATCCGGACGAAAAACGTCCTGGGACATTAATGCGTTTATCGACGTCTTAACCTAAATATTTCCATAAAAATTAAAAATTTAGACTGCAAAGGCAAGGCTCGGATTCTGTTGAAAGCAGATAATCTAAAATGAAAATCTGCGATCAGCAAGTTCTGCAATGTTGATATAAAGTCAATCAACTTAATTCAATTCCGACTAATGAAAACTCTTCTAATATTGTGTGAAGAATTTTCCTTAAATTCTTTGATGTAAATTGAAGTTAATGCAAATGTAATGTATCTGTTGTGTGTGAAAATATGCTGTATGTATGCAAGACACTGAAATTGCATAAAATAAATCAAAGCACCTTGTGTAAGGTAATTACCAATTTAATGATAGTTAAATCTGTGGTAACCACGATTAAAATGTAAAAAAATACATGTACAAGTACAGTATCAGCTTCAGTCCTAATATTTCCTATTTGATTTTAGTTTTATTAATTTACACGTTTGGCAGGGTAAATTAATAAAAGATATGAGTTAAACAAAATTAAAGAGTTTTGCTTTTTGGACTAGAATTGAACTGCACAATATCGAAATCGTTTCCGTCATTTCATTGATTTTTAATGGGTTCTAAATTTAACAAACAACTGCGAGTCTTAAGAAATACTCAGCCAAACTGTGAATTTTATTTACCCCAACGTTTTGGCCTTACAGCCAAAGTAAGTCTTTTTAAGCGATTAATAAGTTTTGAACACATTTTTCTATTTAATGATTTGCCTTAATAAAGGACCTGTCCAGTAAATTCAAGATTTGAAAGAGATCATTAGTATAAAGTGCTCTTATGCTGGAAGTATCCTTTGTTAATGAACTTAGAAAAAAAATTGCGAGCAGCAGAGTGCGCAAATTCTCGACTACATTCTCGAAAACAAACGCATCGAATTTTAATTTAAACTTAACAGAACGGAAAATTTAACACTGCTTGTTTAAAAAACATGCATGAGCTAATTAAAGTATTTTTTATTATTTTTAATTTGTTTCAAATTTGAAAACCACAACCACTCAAGACGACATTTGAAGGCAGCACTGCAAAACGTATGTGTTCGAAGTGTTTGCCAACAACAGACCGGTTAGTTTCAACACTGATGGTACCAAGAAAGTGCATGGGTTATTCGGTCAAGATTCTCTAACGGTAGCCACAGAAAAAAATGTTCCATTAGAACAAATATCTCGCAAATTTAAAATTTACCAATTTGTAGGTTGCAATGTACTAAATACATGTACATGTACCTTCAAGCGTCTTTATAATTTTCTGTGATTAACACAACGTTTGTTAAAAATGAAACAAGATACAATATGTAAATTTATCGCAAATACAATATCCCTATGTGTTTTGAATGGTTTGAAGCACAGTTTGAAGCACAATTTGATCCGATTGTCTGACCTGAAATACTCATCAAAACACCCTTAATTAACGTGACAAAACTCAACTTGACGTACATTCAGGTAAATGTTATTCGACACAATGTATTCACAAAAGATACTAAACGTAGAATCAAAAGAATTGTACGAATAATTGTAAATACAAGCCCTCATAACAATGCATTTAGGACTATAGCTTGGAAAACAGAAGCTACACTTTTACGGTAGTAATACTGAAAAATCAGATTTTGAAACTTAAATTATGACTTTAAGCCCCGTACAGACTACGACAACGAAACACACAAGGTAACGATTCCATTTTGCATAGATATTTGCATTTATTAAGAACATAGAAACATTTTATTTTCATTAATGTACTCTATAAATATTTCGATTCTATAATTCCAACAATTGCAAATATGTAATTTCAGTCCAATTATAGCCAATATAAGAAAATGTTTTAAAAAACAATTACAAACATATATTAAACTATACATTGTGAAAATAAAATTATAAAATGCAGTGCATGCAACCCTATAATTAGGGTCAGTAAGACATAAAAACTAATTAATTGCATGCAAATTTAGAAACGTATATGGAGCGCAATCGTTCAATATAATACAAACTCTCAAAAGGCATAGACTAACGATGCTTCAGAATTCAGTTTCATATTTGACCAATTTAAGAAACAACTATTCCCAGCTTCGTTTCCCAAACATTATAGCGACATGCTTCCAAAACAATGCAGCAAAGCTCAAACAGGATTGTATCTTATTTAATTCACATTTGTGCAATTCGCTTTCGGTATTCGTAAGAAACAGAGCGTATAGTATCGAAAATAGGCACCAAAATTAATTGAAAAGTTCTTGAATCAACGTAGCCTATTCCTGACCATCTGCAGTAAAGTAGGCTACTTCGCTTCTGGTTAATTATTGGTTAATTTATACTTTAGATACAATAAGGGCACCTATAAGCAACAAATTGGATGGGATATTACCATCTATTTTTCTGTCACCGTTGCATATTACCAGCAACAATTCGAGCAACTGAAGGAAATAATAAGCAACATCTGTTTTGAAGATCAGCTAAAATGTCAACGACGGTTGAAATTCGGAAAATTGCAATTTGCAGTTTGGCTATTTTGCAGAGATGCTATGCAGTACGCAAATTCTGGCTGGATAAAGATATTTAATTGTTAAATTTAAGGCCAGAAAAGAATTCGATAAATATTCCACTATCAAAATTCCTGGAGCTTGCACGATCTTACGCTGTGTAACATTTATTATAGGAGGGGCGTTTCAGATTTACTGCGACCTCCTCTATGTGATTATTTGTTTTATGCTTGCATATTTAGCCAATGCGTTTTTCAAGCGTTTATGAACGCCCTTCTACATCTGCATGGTTGTCGCCTTTATATTTTCACAGAAAAAATGTATCAAATACAATAAGAAAAATGATTAAAACTCATCTACTGTAAGATAAAGTAGACGAAGGAAAAGATTCTTCTGACAAAATGCAGAAAGATCTTGCTGTCTTGAATACTTTGTAAAAGGATTGCTCGTTCTTTCTAAATATGTCCAACTTTCTTCCGTCAATGCTGTCAAGTATCTGGGTGTTAATATGTCTATTAATCTTTCTTGGAACCACTATATTATCAAGATTATTGGATCATTGACCCAACGCCTAAGATTTGTTCAGTATTGCGCCCTTATTTGGAACCCTTACAAAATTAATAAAATCCTGGAGTTAAAAATGGTGCAACGGATGGCAGCTAGGTTTATTAAGCCGACATTCGGCAAGTGTAACAGAGATGTTTCACTCTTTGAATTGGGACTCATTGAGAGCAAGATGAGAAAATGTATACTAAAACGTTTCAATCAATTCCTTTTAATTCACACCTCGTGTCCCATATCTTCACACCTAATAACCACTACAGAAGTAGATAGAATCATTCTAAACTTCTGAATAAGCTCCGTGCTAATACGGATGCTTACTATTGGTCCTTTTTTGCATGCCATTAGACGATGGAATAACCTTCCTGACGATATACAGTTCACATTTAATTCAGGTTCAATTTAACAATGATGTCTATATAAATCGCAACCGATGTCTACATGGAATTTTAAACAGAAATACTGCAAATTCTCACATAACACTGAAATCACCTCAGAGCAATCAATTTTTTTAATGCATACAGCATAGAATATATAGTGGATTAAATGTTTCGAATTTCAACGCCAAAAAATTAGACGTGTTTTGTAAAAGAAATTTGTAGATCAATGCCTCGGATAATCATAACAAAAGCAGATACACATATTGGAACAAATACATGTCCGTTCCGCGGGTATGCCCATGCTAATAACATGTCATTATCTGGTAATTATGGCAGAATGCAATACAAATTTGGGGTTTGGGGGTAAAATGTGATGTTACCATCGTAAAGCGGAAAATATTGTATATCGTGTGCTATGTAATTAACGAACATGGAGGCGTGGAATCATACTGACATCAAATGGCTCGCACAATAGCTAGCATTGTCAAGGTCATCCAATAAATTCGTCTATTAACTCTTCCCTATAGTTACAGAAGCCCAAAAGTAAACATTGTTATCGACTAGATTTCTGATCCAAACTCTCGCAGTTGCATTATTGTTTTACAAATAGATTAAGATGGAAGAGTTGAGTCCAAACTTGCAAGGCGTTCGACTGCTTCGTTTCACCAGTTTGTTCTACGGACTGGACACGCGGCTTGAACAGCCAGTTGATGGAATCAAGAAAGGTCTAAGCCGGCGGAAGCTCTGCACGGTTTGTCTGAACGTTCAAAGCACGGTCATTCTGATCGCCGTATGCGTGACCTTGCTGGGTCACTATTCTGGCATGACATTCCTGATGCGGGTCGATAACATACCTCCAGAAAGTACATATTTATGGGGGACCCTCGCCACGCATTTCTTCTTGACGGCTCACATGTACGTCAGAGCATACTTTAGGAAGAACAAACTGCGTCTCCTTTTCGAAGAATTCGAGGGGAACATCAACCGAATCTGCGTCCCAGAACTTCGGGAGAAATGCGACAAAGCCATAAAGTACGTCGTCATTGGCTATTGTTGCATCGCCTGCGTGATAACCTATGTTTTTTTCACGACGAATTATTCGGCCAACAAACTGGACATTTCATCCATCACCGTTCTGAAATTCGGCCGGAATTCCACAGCCATCGTGAGGGTTTTTAAGCTTTCTCGCTATGCAACAGGCCTTGTCGCCACTCCGTTCGTTGCCTTCTTTGAGATTCTCTTTGCAACGATGTGCTTTACGATCGCCCATCTCTACACAAGAACCGTCATGCAGATCAAGGAGGAGGCATCGCAGTCGCAAATCTGCGAATCGTCCCTCAGGCAGAAGTTGAACAACCACAAAATGCTCGGGAACTTCGTCATGCATTTCGACGACTTTTTCTCAGAATACATGATCGCTACCATCGCCGTAACCATCGTAGACTCCATAGTGCAGATGAAGGCGTACTTCAGCATAGGCGGTGACGTCACTGGGATTTGCATCACGGCCCTACGTTTTGTGACCATTTTTGTGAAGTCGTTTGCGGCCTCAAAGGTTAATCAAAGAGTAAGTTCACATACAGTATATGCATTTACAGTACATGCAGGGTGTAAATCTATATCAAGCGGTTCATAAAAGTAAAACGTATCTTAAACCGGAAAAAAAACATGTAAGAAGCCACATTTATTAGACCATTTTAATATTATATAGGCTATACCCTGCAACTTTCTAAGTTACACTATTACTCTATACTCTCCAGGGAATTTTGAGATGTTTGCACCGTTTTCCAGTATGTGGAGGAGGGGAGGAAGGCATTTATTATTGGATGCAAGGTCGTGGGCATTATGATTTTTGGATTATCCATAGTGGGCCTATACACCTCAAAGCAATACATGAATAGTAAATTAACTTCTGCGTTATAAGTTAAGAGATAAGATGTTTTATTTTTTTTTTGGACCACTTGCCAGCTGTGTATATGCAGTCTTGATAACTCTATATAGTAGAGAATGAGAAGAC
This sequence comes from Megaphyllum sjaelandicum, assembly GCA_034698745.1. Classification (NCBI taxonomy): domain Eukaryota; kingdom Metazoa; phylum Arthropoda; class Diplopoda; order Julida; family Julidae; genus Megaphyllum; species Megaphyllum sjaelandicum. Next base: position 10,303 of record JAQGBX010001426.1, on the reverse strand, counting down.
TTGTGTTTTAAGGAGAGGATAATGTGAAATTTCACAAAAAAGGAAAGGGTTTACTGAAATTTATTTCTTAATACAGAATTATTCGTACGCCTTGAATAACTATGGAACGAAATCAACTTTATTCAATCGTTATTTAGAAATTTAAATAATTTTTACTATTGGTGGTTTTCGAACGATACAAATCGAAAAATATCATTTCGATTTTGCAGTTTAGCATGACATGCAGGTTAATGTATACAATCTTACAATTTTCTCTACTTTGGTTCTGAATTAATTGTATTCATCTTCAAGTAATCTATATTTCATTAATTTTAGATCGATCTCTCATTAAACACGAAAGTAAGCAGCTTGCCTTCAATGGATGATGACCAAGAACAATCTTTTACACAGGTAAAAGGGTTTGCCTAACGGTAATTAGGTACCGAGAAAAGAGTTAACTTTAACATTTTAACCATTTGTACTTTTCTTAAAGGAGCACAAGCATTACCTACTCTACTTAACGGAATGCTCAATTGCTCAAGCAGCAGTTACATATGGTGGCTTTTCGCCAATACGAAACGATGTCATTGTCACCGTAAATATCAAACATTTATGCATGCTAGCTAGCCTAGCATCAACTGTTAATATTGCCTGGCATGTAAATAGCTGATACAAATGTGAATAGAAAATTTAATATTTTCAGATTGCAGGAACACTTGCCACGTACTACTTGCTTCTAATTGATACGTTCAGCTCAGATCAAGCTGTTGCGCAAATGAACTCTACAACTAACTAACAACCGTCAATGGAACAAATTGATTCAGCTAAATGAAAACTACGGCATATGAATGCAGTAGGCCTACACTTGTCCAACATAGCACCCATTGACCACAAAATAGCGACTCCCTCTATTCAAGTTGAAAGCAAGCAACCAATCATGAAATTGAGATTACCACCGAGATTGCAATTTGAATTCAACTGAGCATAGCACATCTTTGATTTCTTTACCACTTTCAAATGCCGTGGTAATCAATTTAACAATCACAATTTATAAGACATTCTGAAAAGAAACTGTTCAGGCTAAAAGGAAAATAATGCTTATACAGTACCTTCGATAAATAAGATTAGGCCTATACAATGTAGACTACTTATGTTACCTGGTACGTTTGTTAATAATAAGTTACTATAACTGTGCATTCATGCATGTGTTTACAGTTGGCCCCGACAACTTTCTTCTTATTCACAATAAAATTCAATTATATGTACTTTACAACAGCTAGCTTGTATTGTTGCCTTAATAACATCTGTGTTGTTACAAATTACTGGAAATAAACACGTCACGATCATACTCAATACAATTAGGTATTCATTCCTTTCCGGTGTGAGATGAAAGTTATGGTGAATTTGAAAACTATTTTAGAGGGTATCGATTTTTCTTGTCACCTTCAAACGTGGTGCTTGCTGAAAAAGCAAACAACATTAGTTTTTTCAAGTACATGTACACTGCTCAGCAAGTCACTTTCACGTTTAAGCAAATTAATAAACAAGGATGTCAATCAGCCTTATCTCGACGCGATGAATGCATGTGATACCGTTTTGTACAGTAATTAATGTCCACTACATCATTAATTCATAATAGCTGGATGAAGAAAGATTAACTTTTAATTCTCTTAGAATTTCACTATGGCGATAATCAACCAAGAAGTTCTTGAAAAGGCAGGATTTCACTACGCATTCAAAGTGTGGAGCGTCTACAGTTTGACATGGCCGAGCAGAATGGACACCACCAAGAAGCAGTCATGCTGGGATTATTGTCAGCGCTTACGAGCAATTATTTACGTGCTGATTTCAATTGGATTTATCACATTCATCTTCCATGGTGTGACCGTCCAATTATTGCAGCTAATTTTTGAGCGAAATCTATCACTTATCGCATTTATTTCGTTGCTGAGAGAGCTGACCATCCTGATAAACATATATGCATACATACATACCTACCAGAGCCTTCCCAAATATGTGCATTTTATGCAAGATTTAGCCTCTGCCTTGGAGCAGTACGCCCCCGCCAAAATGGCGGATACTAGGCAATGGATCAGGGGGTTAACTGTGGTGTTAACATTGATTAGTTTGATCTGTATTGCCTATACCATATACAACTTGTTCGACGCACCCTTGGACGATCTAACTCAAGGGATATTTTACATTTGTATAGCGTCCTACTGCCTATTTTACGATGCTTGGTACATGGCACTTTGCAAGATACTTTCGGTGCTCTGGAGCACCCTAGACAGTAACAAGCAGTGTCTGCGTTTGAAACTTTTCGCTCTCAAGAATCGGAGATGGGCGAAGCGTAACAGTGACCACAGTCAGTTTCTCGTTCAACATTCTGACATTTGCAATTTGATTCAAGACATGGATTCCATCTACTCCTCCTACACGTTCGTGGCCTTAGCCGGAGAGCTCACTTTTATTGTTCTTGCCACCCAGCTCTTGGTCTCTCCAGAAGAGAAGAACTCGATACTTATAATCAACAACGCTGTGTTACATGCAATATTCTTCACATTGAGAACTCTGTTAGCTGCATCAGTCAATGAGAAGGCAAGCAAAATAATCTCCTACCTAAAAATCATTAAATACATAAAATTCTTTTAAATTCCTAATTCTGATGGGAATTTTTTACTGAAATTCTTAATTCAACAGTCCCTGAAGTATTATTAACCGTTATGATGAAGACAATACCTGTACAGGTGATACATGTATATAACACAATCAACCCCATTTAAAATGCATTTTGAAATATAATGTATACGAATTAGGAAGCATAATTCAAAACAAATTTAGACAAAATGTAGGAAAATAGTTTGGAGTGATTTTCAGGTGCGTTAAAATGCATGAAATATATTATTTAAAATGTATGAAAGAATAATTCTGTAAAAGCTTTCAGGCGAAAAAGCTTATGAGCAATTAAATTTATGAAGTCACACCATTTTTAATTTTTAAAATGCATGATCAAGACATCGCGTTGTTTATTTGATTGGCTTATTTCAGCCATGTCTTAATTGGCGAACTTGAGGCAAAACGGTCGTTTTTCATCCAAAACGTTTTTGTCGTGTCTGTGTTATTAAATTGATTTCCTCAGTCCACATGACGATACTATATGTTTTTCTACTTATAGAATTTAAAGGCTATTTAAAATATTGATTGAATAACGCGAAAAAGAAATAGTGTAGGCCTACATGTACATGCAGATAAAAATACGACAACCAAGTCTAAGTCTGAAAATTTAATACGCATGTGTTTTACAGGTTACGTCAACATTGGACTTAGCGTCTGAGAACCCAACATCTCATTTAAAAACGTTTTCTGCAGTCAGTATATCGTTTCAATATTATTGACATTTTAAAATGAATCTTGATTTCTGTGAATTCGAAATATCTTTTTTCAGACAGAAGAACATTATCTTCTATATTTGAATGAGATTGCCACGATAAAACCACAACTGACCTACGGTGGAATCTTGACAATAACAAAAGAATTTATTTTTACGGTAAATAACTTGTGTTACTTGTAATTTTTTTAAAGCTTATTTTTCACACTGATTCTTCCCTCAAAACTATTCATAAATATATTTCAGGTCAGTGGGACGATAGTCACATATGCTATCGCGCTACATGATTTGAAGGGAAAAACTGAAGCCGGAAAAGAAAGTCAATCTGACAGAAACTGCTCTAGCAATGCTATTAATTTCAATACATCCATATGAAGTCACTGCATTTATAACACGTACCAACATCTTAATCCAGTGTGATTATCCTCGTATCATGAACAATGCACATTATAAGTGTATAATTGTAATATTTTTTCAACTATTAATTTAACCGTTAATCATGAAATTAGACTTAGCCAGATAAGCATTAATGTACTTGGCGGTTAAAATGTCAAATGGTATAAAAAAATAATTAGCTTGATGCAATATACAGTAAGTCAAGGTACACGTAGTAAGTTACATTAAGTTAATGGTCTTTTGTAAACTTTCAGCTATGCCTACTAACTATACATGAAATTGCTTAGGTAAAATAGTATGCAATTATCTTAATGAAAAAATCTTTGTCACACTTTAGCATTTCTTCATAATGCAATGAATGCGAACATATACATGTATTTGCAAAAATACTACATAAATAAAATGCTAATTTGAAAATGCATAGTGCTGTATAAATTTTCTTATGAATGTGTCGACAAAATTTTAGAACCGGAAATGATGAATGTTCATTTGTCAAATAACATTACCAAAGTTCTACGCGAGTATGGCACCCATCCTGTCGTCGACGAGCCACTCCCCCCCCTCCTCCCCCATGACACAATTTGCACCGTAATAATATGAAAGGAACAGTATTAAACCGTCTTTGTAATTATTAATTTTACGGTACAGTTACACTCCAAATTTTCCCCGTTTTTATTTCATTTCACGATCTAACAAGCTTGTAATGGCTTTTCAGCAAAAAGAACTGAATTTAACCACATTAATTCCAATACGTCTCACGTTTTGCTGTTCGGGTTAGAACTTTACCCTGAAAGCAAAACCACTTCGGGAGGAGGATCAATTAGTAAAATACTTCAAATCATTCCATTCAGTTCTCGAACGGTCATCCTAAGTATCGCTCTTATTGTGCCAGCCACCAATCTATCGATCGCTTCCCTCCTTTTCCTAAACATTTTTCAAAATATCCAATTTAAGGACATGTTTACCTGTATAATCTGTACTTTGTTTCAGATTCTCAGCACCTATACCTTTATACTAATTTACTTATATCAACGTCCTTTTAGTCAGTTTTGGAAAAGATTCGAAGCGAGCATCCATTTCATCTGCATCTCAGAAATGCAACGAAAACTCGACTAAAGTATGAAATACTTGCTCGTCCTTATTTACTTATGGATTTTCTTACTGATGGGAGAAATTCTAAACACTCAATAGGCACTTTTCGCATGAAAAATGCCTAATGAGGGTTGAGAGTTTTGGAAATAATTTTCAACTATGTAATTGTATGCTTTATCGGGTTTTATGCAACGCAATACCACGTTTGTACGACATAGCACGTAGTCGTAAAACAAATCAAAGTAAAATATGGCAAGAACGACTTACACTTGGCTACCTGTAACTAAAGACAAAGGAATTTTAATCAGGAAGAGAATCAAAAACCACAATTCTTGGAGAGTTCGTTCGATGTTTCGAAGAAATCAATTCCGGTTACACGCTAGTATCTACGGGTATCAGACCCCAAGTTAATGAAATCGCAAAAGTCAGCAACTTGACGTTTTTAATAGGCCATAGTTGTTAGTTCATCATAATGATATCAATAACTTCCAAGCTCAATGCCACTAAGACTTTTTATCAATAATTCATCCGCATAATACAATACACTAATATTTTCCGAAAACGATCTGATTATTTTATACTTTTCGAGCAATATAGTATATTTATAGATCAGTATTTGGTAAAACCAACATGAGCATCTATTAAGTAATTCCCGTAATTGAACGAAACCGTTCGAACCACTTGTGATATGTTCAATTTACAGCAGGTTTCGCAGACAATATTCTTTTCAAATGAGTGTTCGTTTCTCCAGTTCATCGAGATATAGAATTTTCTGTAAAGGTGTTTTGGTTTTTTTTTAAAGATCGATTTTTAAAAAACCGTGATCAAATTAAACCATTTTTTGTTAAAATTAATTTGTTAATAGAAATTAAAACCACAATACTGTAGAGTATTGAATTGAATTGTATCGAATCTGAAAACAGTGCAACCCATGCACATTTCCATAGAGGCCTACAATGAAATGCACATGACAAGTATAGTGCAAGTACAATTAACATACATTATCAAATCATTTCTTTTTCTGAACGAAAAACATTTATACTTTGTAATACACTTAATGTTTTTAATAGTAAATTTATGAGGAACCAAAATTTGCCTTAAAAATTCATTTTTCCTTACAATTGGTATCGAATAACATCGAGTCAGATGATTAAGCAAATACTCTTACGCATGCAAGTATATTTTCTTCATTTCGCAAACATCGCCATCTTTTCATTACATGCATGGCCTTCAATCAGAAAGCACTTTATTAAACATTATAAATTATAAGAACACTGATTTATGCAATAACTTTAGGATCATCAGCATTACATGCTTCATTAACAGAATGCACATTTAACCAAGCAGCAGTGACAATTTGGAGGATTTGCAACTGTACTCGAAGGCAACATATTTCCGGTAAATATTTTCTTTCAATAAAAATGCATTGCACACATGCTTACAACTTTGATCTATCTTCTTATTGGTTTTCAGTTAGCGGGGATCATCATAAGGTATTATCTAATTCTTAGCGATCAGGCCGGGGGATCCGTGGCTAATAAACGATAAATGATAAGTCAAGTTAATGGGCGTATCGTATATTTGTTGTATTTAAAAGTGTTATATTCAGCATGAAGTCGTGAATCGAAAGTATAACACATAAGCACCATTTTAAAACTTCACTGATGGTAGTATATGAAAACCTGTTACAATTAATTTTCCATTAAAGCAGATCAACCTTGGAGCGTCTATCACTGTCTAAGAGCTGATGTTTATGTGTAAAAACATACTCACTATTTCCAAGACTGGCGTTTGATCCCTTTCTGGCATTTTTATTGGATAAACAATTTCAGTGGGTTTCCAACAAAAAAATTTAATTAATATAACACGAGTAAACTAGGTTACTTTTGTATACTTTTCGTATATTGACAAACTATATCAGGCAAGTGATATGCGGGTGCTTATTCTCAGCAGAGGCAACTCCAGGCAGGAGACAAACGCAAGACACATTTCGTAACAGTTTTTCATTAAGTTAATGGAGTTTGGTAATAAAAAAAACGAGCAACGATAATACAACAAGAAAAAAAACTTGACTCTGTTTTCGCACGTCCTTCACTATCTTAGAATAAAAATGTATGGTTTCAAAACTGCAACATTTTATTAGCAAAATTAGCCTAATTCATATACAGTAGGCTATGTACATACCTATAAATAAAATTTAAAGTTTTACCAAACTTGTACAAAATGGTTTAATTCACTTTCGTTTATTAAATTAAATACTTTATAGTGATATTTATCAATTGATTTTTTCAAAAGTATGTTCTGAATAAATAGCTTGAATCGTCTTTGTCTGCTATTCCGAGATACCTGACATTCATTAATTAAACGTGGGCATCTAAAATTTGGCTCTATTTACTACTGTACTAATAAAATTGGAAAGAATGCAAAATCGAATTTTTCAAAACATTATACTTCGATTGTAATTCATTAAGTCATGTAGCCTACATGTAAACCTACCATGGAACCAATCCATTTTCGGCCGCATTTTTCGTATACCCACGATAGATGCTATCGAGTAAACATGCACTTCAACAATGTAAACATGCATGCTTAGCTAAGAGATAAATATAAAACGCATTATTCATAATTTCCCATTTGTATTATGAAATATCGACGCCGTTCAGCCTCTTGTTAAGGTGCATATCTATAGCTAGTCAGTTGTCTCGCTGAACATTTTTATCCAAGCTAAATATTTTTATATATTACAAAACATTTTTTAACAAAAAAAATAAATAAATAACCGAAATGAAACGGGTTAAGGCGTTGCTCTTCAAGCTGATTATAAGCACATTTCTTATTTTTGGCTTTGATTTACGAGATGAACCGAAGAATGGGAAGGATCGTGGGTTCAATCATCACAAGGTTTTGAGAGTTTGGGCTTTCCTTTTTAGCACAATTGCGGTGGTAATGGCCGGACTAGCCCTGGCCTTCAATTTGGCACTAACTTTGCTCTACAGCATCAATGAAACTGAACTCATTCCGATTACATCTTTGATGCTCTGGATAATCCAGGTACTTTTGCAAAGTCTGACCTTCTATTATTTCATCACAGCGTATTTCCGGAAGCGCCTGTACAAGGATTTTTTCCAGAAATTGAATGACACCATCCATACAGTAATCTGCACCTCTGAAACGCAACGGAAATGTGCCAACCTAATGAGATTCGCCATAGCTTGTTACAACATTTGGGTTTTGGGTGTTATACTTCTACTGATTTACAAGATCAATCTTGGGGACAGTTACGTCATGTCTGACCTAACCGGCGTGGCGATCAAGGGCCTCGAACGCGATTATCAAATCAAGTTCATGCTCCCAATCTACATATTCTCTCGCTTCTTTTCATTGCATGTCCTTTTCCCATTTCAAATGTACGCCGAGTTTCTCTACGTGGTCATCTGCTTTGGAATGGTGTTCCTTTACGAAAATATTGACCAAGACCAGCCGCAAGTCAACGTATGGGAGTCCTCATCAAAGCTTCGAAAAAAACAGTCTCCTCTGAGGAATAGAAGAAAAAAACACCAAATGCTAGGAAATTTAGTCAAGTCCTTTGACAAAATCTTTTCGCATTATATGCTTGTGTCCACGTCAGTAACCGTCATTGTTTTGGTCTTATTCATCAAAACCAAAGACAACTCCATTGCCACCTTCGACGCCATAACATTCATCAGCGTTCAGGTTTCGAAATTTTGCATCAAGGCTCTGGCAGCATCAATGGTGAACGAGAAGGTCAGAATCCTCAGGCATAATAATGATAGAAAGGCAGTTTGGAGGTTTAAATACGCGTTATATATTAAATTTCAATTTAGCAACAGATAGGAGATAACGATCTATTAATAGGTAATAGATTTTTCTTAATTACTGTATTTTTTCCCTCAACAATGTAACTAATTTACAACTAGACTAGATTTCAAGTTAAAAAGGATTATCAATATGAAAAACGTATAAAATTTACTCTTCATTTATTCGATGAACATGGAATTAAACCATATTGAAAAAGTTCGTTTCAAAAGGAAGCTTAACATTTATCAAATAATAAAGTTTCATGAGATGTTAAATGAAATCATTTTTTTTATTTCAAATTCAGATGAACTAGTATATTACAAAATCACTTCCCACATTTAAACTGTCAAATTTTACCATAACGGTGCCTTTAAAAAAAACCGCTTCATTTATCTAATAAAAATTAAAGGTCGGCTCGAGGATTTATGCGGACTTCTACAAATGCATTTTTAAACAATTTATAAGTGTATTTTTATTGAATGAGTTTTGTTTGCGTATTTTAAGATTTTCTAAATAAAAATTTTCTATCATAAAATAAATTTACATTTAGGGGACATTTTTAACGTACTGGAATCAATCTTCATCTTCTATCATCAAGGGGTTTGAATTGAACTAACAATTAAACGCCTTAAAATACCGCAACCATACAAATTATTTATTTACAAAAAACGTTTCGACGCAACATACATCCATTTGCAAACTTGGTATAACTAAAAATTTGAGTTACATGTACCCATTCCATTCACTGAAACGTTTTTCAGCTCACTTACAATGGGGGTTGGTGACTCAACATGCCATGGCAAGTAGTCTGAATAAAGTTTCAGTGGATGGAATGGCTGACTCAAAATTTGAGTTAACCAAGTTTATAAATGGATGTTGCCGCAATGACACCTGATGAAGTCGTATGTTTCGTCGAAACGTTGTGTTTAGTAAATAAACAATTTATATGGTTGTGGTATTTTACGACGCGACGTTTAATTGTTAATGTACTGGAATCGTAAGTTCACAATCTACATCAAAATGTCTTTCTTACTTCAGATAGTATCCTCGCTAAATTCGACAGCAATCACTGATGAGAACCAAGAAAATCAGCAACCGTTTTCACAAGTAAATATACTTCTCAACATTATTCCAGTGAAATAACGATAGCATTTTTAAAATACCATAATAGTAACAATATGACACTACCGTCTTGTTGCTTCCATGCCTTATATTTCCAGTACAAACACAACCTTGCAGAAAATTCAACGAAACAAGAGATTCAAAACCCTACTGCACTTACGAGAGATGTTCAATATGAAATGTAACAATACCTCTCACGTAGGTAATTTCCCACGCGTAGGAAGTAATTTCCTGCCTAATCCAAGCAGGTCGACCAAAACATGCACTCATCTCAAAAACACTAGAACGTCCAGTCCATGGCAGGACTGGCGAAAACAACGACACTGAGCAGCGAAGTGTGATCAGATGGCTGTGAAAATGGCTGAAATTCATCTTTAAATTGATTAGGTGTACAGTACCAATGCTATATCAACAGGCCTGGAATTGACTCGATTAAGGGGGTCTATTCACCGATTTTTGTGGGCGGAGCCTATGAAATCCTATGGGCGAAATTTTGAAACTTTGATT
>JAQGBX010001425.1:0-24979 GCA_034698745.1 Megaphyllum sjaelandicum | reverse complement strand
TGTTCTTTACGCTAAAATTGCCCCAAGAAATTTTGCCATTGCCCCAATGTAAAATGGTTGTGGGCGTGGCCGGTGAAATCTCCCCCTTAAGTAGCACGGAAGTATATCATATATAAAGATTGAAAATGCAACGCTTTTGTTTTGCAGTTTGCGTTTCGCAAAAAATAAGTAGCATAAAATAATGAAATAAAATGTACTCACCAACATCGAGCGGAGTATAGGTTGCCAGAAAAACCCCTTTCCTAGGGTTGGTTACATAGGAGGGAACAGGCTTTCTGTTGGGGCCTAAAGAAAACAAAATTAATTTAAGGTATATGCAAAATTAAATTTAATAACCCTCGAAGTCAATGTATTTATAAAAAATTAGGTTAAATGTTCATAGCACAAATCCAATTGATGTAGCATGGCAACCATTCCTGGGTTTTGACAAATCCAAATACAGTATTTCCTATCCGGAGGTGCAATGCCCTAAAATATTTTATTGCATTTTTTTTTCTCCTAATTTAAAATTGGTCGAAGGAAGTTTGAGGGAAATTTAGACGTGAACACGAGCTCGTGTAACACTTGGCGTGACCAAAACGCATACAAATTAATTAGCAAGTAGTGATTTTGCGGAATTATCCTTAATTGGGAGGCGTCGAACGTGGCCACAGAAGAATTTAGCAAATGTGTAATTAAGCGTAATCACCCTATGGGAAATTTCCAACCATAAATGGCCAAACCGTGCGCTGGATGCAAGACCGTTATCACCGAAAAATCGCACGGTATATTCCTCGTTATTTTGGCACTTGTTGCAAAACTCGAAGTGCGTCACATCTTGCCTTCACCGGGAACGATATCCAGTCCGCGCGCCGATTCCAGAAGTTGACCACACGACTAAAACTGCAAATGCGGCGCTCCCCGTGCGTATGTCAGATTTCGTGCAGACAACAATTGGCAATGAATGATAACGAAGTAGGCCTATTACTCAGTTTCGAAGATAAACTACATCCCACCGAGTTTGGAAGTGCTCGGCACACCGTCGACGAAGAAAGTTTTTCAAAGTCTGAACATGCTCAATACCATTTGAAACCTGTATTTCAGTTGAATTTCTCGCTGCCCGATATCCCCGCCTCCCGTGGCCTACTTTCGAAAATGTCCGTTGTTTGAAAATCACGTTCTTCGCTAAAGAAATACGGTTTCTTGCCTAATTAGCACCGAAAAACAAAAGTTGTATGTCCAGGTTGAATCTCAAACCAGGAAAATGCAGCCGGAATTTCGTTGCTTCGTAAAACTGGACAATTTACCCGCTAATTTTCATATATAACATTTTTATTCGACTTTTTCCTACTTTCACCTAAGATTCATTATTATATAATGTTTTGCGTACAAGTGTGAGAATTAAGATCGTAATTTGCATTAATTTCCAAATAAACAACCTCCACCTCACGAATCCTATAGTAAAAACTACTGGAACTGGTTTAGTTTTTGCCTATTTTCCATTTCACTTCCGCGAGTAATTCAAAGTTCGCGATGGATATATAACAGTAATGAGCGTGCACATAGAAATAAACTAAGTTCTCGCATAGGTTTTTAGATTTTTTTTACAATCATGGGTCTATTTAATGCAGTTTTAAACGAGATTAACAGAGCGAATGGCTAAATTCGTAAACATTCATTGTACATTGTTGTTCCCAGCCGCATCCATTTCGGGTTAATGTTCCATGCTAACTTGCCAAGCTATCTGATTTTACTTTCAACTTTGTAACGATTCACCAAATTTCGAAAAGAATTTTGTGAACGAGTTAGATTTAAAAGGGAGTAATTTTCAATTCGACCAAAATGCCAAGCATGCATAATTTTAAAGTGAACAAATGCAGAAATCTTCAAAAATCAAATACAAAAGTTTTTCTCACGTCACCAAATTTTAGATTTTCAGGTTGTATGTACGTAGCTCAATCGCGCATATTTAGAAATTTACAAAGATAACCTGATTTTTTTTTAAATTTAAGAGGATAATAATGCTCAATAAAAGATTTTAAAAAAAATGATGTCAAATGTGTGTAAGTTTCAAAATGCAGTTAACTCGACTGATATACACGCATTTTAAAGGCCTACAATGTTAACCGACATAATTTATGAAATTAAATCCCCGCGAGTATCGGGCATATTATAGCTAGGCGAATTGCAACTCCCTAAAAATTTATTAAAAACTCATTCTAGCGTAACGACCGCATAGTTTGTACCGTAATAAAATTGGTTTTCTGTTGGCACTGCTTCTAGGAAATGTCCTCTCGAAAACAGTACAAAAGCTTTCGATTGGATGGTGAGGGGTTCGGACAATGCTCCGTGCAAATGCTAATTCGATTATTACTAAAAGTACAGTATATAGGAGTCGGCTGTAAATTACCAGAGTGTTGTTATTGTTTTCCGTCATCAATATTAATGCGCATATTGAGTAACTGACTGCCATTAGCATTCGCGGTAGTTGAAAACTGACGTTTTGAAAACGACAGTAACAGGAAATGTGGAAAAAATGATGTAGAAAGCCATAAACAAGTTAAGGACGATGTTCTAGAGATAAACGTACATATACAGTAGGTGATGTTTACATAATATTAGGATTTACAAATTTACCAATTTGGAAATTTTTGAAATAATGTACATGTAACTTGAAACATGAAAAAGTGGCTCTATTTTTATGTGTTTTTTTTCGACTTTTTGAAACAGTTTCAAAAATTGCTGCAAAGCATTTGTTGGAAATTTTTGTGTTTTTGGTCAAAGCAATTGATGCTACTTGGGAAATTCGAAGGAGTCACAAAGTCATTGACAAATAAGTAGAAATTGTGGGTAGAGTTCAGAGACTATGGAACATCGTGACTTTCGTGAGAAATTAACGTCGATTAATGTTTTAGACGCCAGACGAGGAAGGTAATCTATTCACGTGTAAACTATAAAACTCTCATTATGGCTGCTAAAAACCGAACAACTGCGTACAGTATATTTACGTGATCCGGATGCAAAAGTAATTACACGCTGAATGCGGAAGATAAGTTATCAATCAGGGTCGCGGGTATACTCTCAAAGCCAGATTTATTTTAAATTTGATAAATACCCGTAACTTAAACCGAAATGAGTGACCAGTATTTGGACCTGTCACGTCACGTATACATGTCGCACGTAATAAGTGCAGTATCCTTGAAAATGTCGTCTACGAGTGGTACCAGGTCGATCCAATAATTATCGTAATTGCGACAAATTAATGAGGGTCGGGATTTGATTTTTTTTTTTAAAAATGCCGGTATATTTAAGGATCAACCTTCTTAATATGGGTCAGCGCAAGGTAGGTCAGAAAATCTCCATAAAAATCACCAAAAAAACAAACAAACAAACCATAATCTAGGCACAAAAAGATTTCACATGGTTGTATACATAACTGTTTAATATAAAGGTGGGTTGCCTTATCACGTGCTTATATTTACGTTAGCGCCATTAAGTTATCTGGATATATTTTTGAGAGGAACGTGGGATTTCCAAGGGTGCAGTAAAACGTGGAGAAACTAAATGTGTGTTAAGGTTATTAAAATTAACGCAAGAGGGTCGTGACGTATTGAAAATCAACATTTTCCATTTGAAGTCAATTGACTCAGGCATAAAAATGATATTCTAATCTTGTAATTTGAAGACAAAAAAAAAACATCGATTGGCTCGAAGTTTTCCTGTTGTTTGCAAAATGCTTTGGAAATATCTAACAAATTCGTTTTATCGCTATTTATACTTTTTTGGAGTGATTCTAACCTCATCGGCAAGTAGCCCCAATTAATTGACATCCTTCGCACGACAATGAACATATCAACAAAACAAGTGACGAAGAAATCCTTTTGTAGGCACCAGGACGAGCACTTGACCGCCGAATAAATGAAGAAACTTGTTCATGTTCTATTTAAAAATCTAGTGGTCGATTGAATATGGTGGGCGTTTTATGACGTTTATCACGCTCAAAAAGAATCGGATAAACCAGTAAAGGATGCCAAGAAAATGCGAATAAAAGTCCAATAGAAAGGTTTGAAGGACTGTTTGAAGATCAAAGTTCTACAGTATAATGATTTATAGTACATTAGAATCGAATCTCGAGGGATGGCCAAATTTGTTCGTTTAAACAGTAGTTCGTATTATCCGAAGTCAGATAAATTTATTCACTTTAGCCGAAAATTTGTAATATCCGAATATGAAATTCGTCTTAAAACGAAGACGTTATCAATGGGGGAATTCAAATATGTGCTGGAACACCATCAGTTGTGGCAGTAGTTAAGTGGTAGCCAATAGGAATGCCGGATTTTGTGTGATCTACAGGTATTCCTGTTGGCTATACCAATGTACTGCCACAACTGCTGGAGTCCCAGCACATGTTTGAGTTACTATATCCTAGGACGAGGACTGGAAATGAGTTCGTACAATCAGAAATTCTTAACGAGGTTCTAATGTATCGGCATACACCACGACTCCATTCAAACAATGTCACGTTACAATGAACACTGCGGTTACGTAACGCACCGGCGCGGCGCGTGAGACGCACGCTTTTGTAATGCTGCATGCAGCAGGGGCATTCAGTGGCGCATAGCCGTTATCCGCAGAGTGGAACAAGCGCCCAGGCCGTCCGTTTGAAACGTGTAAAAATGTACATCCATATAGGTGAAATATTTCACTAAACATGTCCTCGTGCCATATCTTTTTTCAATAAGATGATTTCTAAAGGATTTCTCTTTCACCAACATGGGCTGCAACAGCTAGATCTCAATTTCCAACATGCAGAAACGAAATAATAAGCAGGGTCTTACCTTGAATTTTGATCTCCGGTTCGTAGCCTACATCTTCTTGGGCATCGACGGTAAAGACGGCAGGGCGTCCGATGGGCACTTTTTCCAGTCCTTCTCCGCTAACCATTACTTTGCGGATGTCGGAAACCAAGCAAGTGAAAGGGCTCCCTGGAAAATCGGACAAAGATGTTCTCGGATCAGCTCGTTACCGTATAAAGTTACTTAATCCGTTGGAACGGACTACCTCCTCAAAAAAAAGTGCAACAACCTCGAGGGCGCCTCCATCCGCACCAAAATATGCTCCTAAACTAATATGCAAATTAGCGGTGAGCGGATTATTACGCGCAGTACCGTCTGCCTACACATTGAGCGGCTCGCTCAATTTCCGGCTCCTACTCTTTCAGGTGTGCCCAGGTAACGCGAGTTGGCGAAGTACGGCAATCATGGCGTGACGTAACGCCTCCCTCAAAACTCACGCTCGCCTAAACCTTTTTTATTTTTTATTTTTTATTGGTTCATCAAATGTGCTTTCTCACTGCAATGGATCGCATGTCCGTGCTGCCCCGTTGCATCTCCGCAACCAATGCAGATACCCCTGGTTGAGCTTCTACATCAATGGCTCGCATAAAAGCCAGGATAAAACCCCTCATTACGAGCACAATAAGCCGAATGGAAACTTGTTCACCGTTAACAGAAGGGGTGGTTCCAGAGAACTGTACACATATACGTGCCGTATACAGTATGGTCCGAAGTAATCACTACGCAACCTCTAAATAACTATATCATCATTATGAGCGCTGCACCGCAGTCTGCGACAACTAACTGCTTGGCGTGTGGTTTGATAACTTGAATAATGGTTCAGATGCTAAGTTTTTACGTATTAATGGTTAGGAACATCGTGTATTCGTAAAAATGAACGATGGCTAAGCGTGTATAAAGCGTGGGAACCTACTGTAACTCATTGTTCTATATTAAAAAGATTCGTTTTACATCGTATTAACACTGCTCATTCGAGAATTAAGGCACTGCGTGCCTCTTCAATTGCAATTTATATGCGTATGTATCGTGCTATAATAAGATTACAGATATGATAACCGATTTAAAAAAACAAATGGTTCATGAGGTGGATTGTGGAATTACGACAAGGATGTAACACCCTCGGTGTTCTGTACTTGAAAATCATCCACCTGGAATTTATGCTTGCCAACGCAAATGCATGATTGGATGCTTACTAAAACATTACTTCGTTTTTATATTCATTCCGAAAGTTCACCGATGAAACTTCGTATAATTGGGGCAGCTGCTAATCGAACCAAATTCGAGTCCACCGATCAAAATCATGCATGAATATCCGAGTAGCGACAAAAAAAACTATTTACTGATTTACAGATTGGTTATTTCAGGTAAAATTCATTAGAGCATTTAAGGTTACAAAGACTTTGTTTCTAATTACTGAAACGTTAGACAGGTTTTTGTATCAGATGGAAAATTATCAGATTCATGTAAACTGCATAGAAATTGGGGTGTGTATGTGTGGTTTTTAAGTTTGTAAGTGGACTAGTATTTGTTTCGCAGGTAGGTGGTACCTAATGTTAAATTTATAATTCTGGCTATACCCTGGACATGGGCTGGTATATATCACGCACCGGCCAAGGGTGTTTTCGAAAATAAACTTTTGCCATTTGAAAGGGAGTTTCAAATGAGTTTCAATCGTAAGACTCCCATCTTTTATAGGAAATATAGATGGTAGCAGGCACAAAACGCTATTAACCATAAGCCCTGACCCCAATTAAAATGCTGGAAATAAGAATGACACGAGACTATTACTGGGTGTATTCTTAGCAGTGTGGAAAATCACCATATTGTCGGCATTTCCCGATCTCATAAACAATGAAGGCGTGATTCAATTTTCCGTTTTCATGCTGAGAAGTTGGTGCTATGACACCAGAATGTTAACTGGGTCGCCTCCTACACCTTGAAGTTTTCTTATTTGGAGGACATGTGGAGAAACTGTCATTACCCACACAAATGCGATATTAATAAATTAGCTAATTTTGCAGAGAATTATAGTAGTAACGGACACGCCTCAATCTTTCAACTCAAAAACAATATTCGCTTTTGCTTTTGGAAGTCAAATCTGAATCAAATGATCCAAAGCGTTGGAAATAAGTAACCATTTCCAACAAAACCGAAATAAAACATTTCCTTTTGAATTCTAACATGCCAATTTTTATGTCTCGAGAAGTATCAAAATCCATTTGATAAAAAGCATCAGACGTCATGGACAGCATTGTTGATGATGGCAACAATAGAACTGACGATGAGAAATTGCTTCATCATGCATAATGATGTTGTTCAGCCGATAAGGATCACTAAAACTTTAAATGATGGATGCGAACATGCCTCTCGAACTAAATGTGACCCGATTTGCAAAAGCACACTTTTATATTTTAACCTCCCCAATTTCTCATATCTCTTTCTCTTCTAAACAGATGTTGCGGGAACAACATCGTATTATGACTGTAAAAATATATTATGTAGGCAAGCTATGAATGTGAATATTTTTCAAAAGAAAGAGATAAAAAGTACGAACGGAAACACTGAAATTATGGTGTCAATGCAATTTTTCTGCGACTGAACCTAGCATTCGTGTCTACTTCTCAGCAAAAATCATGCATGGTTATTGGAACAGACAATGTGGTTCGATTAGATCTGCATTTTCAGCCTATCATTACTTTAAATTAGTATTTGTATAGTGCACGAGGCAATTTGAAAATTCATGCACATGAAAACATGGCTAATTAGCATTCACTGTACTTGTCAGAGTAAAGAGGTCATTGTCCGAAAATAGCATACGAGAATCGTAAGTTATCGTTTATGAGTTTAGTCTAGTTTCGCAGAAATTCAAGAAGTTTTTACGACGATGTGGACACCGTGTTTTACATTATGCTGCAGGTATCGAGAAATCCCTCGTTCTCTGGTCCGTATTTCGGACATTTCGAATATTTCAGTTCACATCAATTATTTTAAAAGTTACAACATTTCAATCAATCCATCTGCGCTCGATGCTCTCACGTATACTAATATGTCTCGTTATCTTTCAATTTATTAGATCACGCACTTGACCTACTGTGGAATAATCAACTCAACAGGAATCGATATATGCATAGCAAGTTCAGGTGTTTCACCAGCAAGTTTTTACGCCGGGGTCAATATCTTCACACTGTGTGCTTTTGCCAAACTCAAATTTTATAAAAATAAAAAAAAATTGCTTTTCTTGCAGAGAACCTCTAGAATTGTAAAATAGTTTTTCAAGCAAATTTTTGTCAAGGCCAGGTAATTTTTACGTTTCAGAGCAATGTATAGCTTTCATTTGGCATGACTGCTATCTATATTTTATAAAAAGTTCTGAAAAGTTCAGTGTGACAGCATCACTTCATTGGTCAGAGCGAGAGCACTTATTTTACTGGTACTCGTCACGATTCAAGTGTGACAGAGAACACATGAAATGAAATTTCACAACATTATACACTATTCCATTGTGCGACGCATTCTCAACAATGATGCATACAGGATTCTAAATTAAATTGAATAGAAAATAAAAAAAGCAGAGATGATTTAGACATCTCGAAAGGAGTAAAACAAGAATTGTGTGAAATATTGGCCTTATTTATGCTTTTGTCTGTTGGTGTTACCTTTTTTATTATTTTTTTGTGGCTCAGTTTGTCACCCACTTCAGTATAATGACGTTAACCTTTCTAGTTTAAATATATATATACAATGTAATGTATTATGAATACATTATGAACATGGTACCGTCAAGACGCTCCTATCAGCACTAATAGCATAATTTAGATATAGACAACATAAAGTACGTGGCTATAAAAACTGGCATTCTTTTCCTGCAACATATTCATCTATTTTTTGGTTCATTATCAACTTAAATATAACTTATATTTTATCCTTGTCGTTAATTAACTTCAGATTTTCTGAGATCATTGCATTCATTACGTAAGGTCGAAATTTAACATCATTTTGGAAAAAATAAGGAAAATTTACTGAGAAATGATTATAAAATGCATGTACATAATTTATTTCAACTCGTGGATTTTCACGATCCGCTCTGTCAGTTCTAATTTTTTTTAACCTGAGCCAAGTCAAAAAATAGAAAATAAAATATGACCCCTATTTGGTTCCAAAATTCATTTCCATTCAGAAGATAAAGAAATAGGCATGTAAAACTACATGTACTCTTAACGAGTTACCAAAATCACACTTTAAAGCTAAAGATGGAATGACAAATGCCGACAATTGTGAAATATCAAGAAAGTGCTAATTTTTTTTACCATTTCGTTTTAAACGAGAATTAAAGGACTTGAATAAGTTTAAGATATATTTTACGTTTTTTTCCCTAAAATTTGAATTTCTCTTGTTCATTTAAAAGATGAATAAACCTGACAAGATTTTGAAATCTTGTCGTTGGCTGATGAATCGTACTAAAAAGTAAAATAAATATACGTATTTCATTAATACTCCTTCCTTAAAACGAGCGGATATTGAACCATTTTTAGTATTAGGGGCATTAGGCAGAAAACTTAAGAACGCTACAAATAAGTTTTTTAAATGTTTTGTTTTTAATTAAAGTAATTTTTAAAATAAGCTATGATAAATTCTTTAACTAGTTCAGGTATTTGTGCAACAATTTTATACATTTTAACAATGAATAATGCCCACGGTAGATTTGATTCTGGTGCGTTTCCGCGCACGACAAACTTGCACGAATCTAACGTTTAAACCGAAATGCCACATGCTTCCTCAAGAAGGTCAAGAAAAACATACGTGTTTACTATAATTTGGCCAAGAATGAGATTATCTTACCTGATAATTACGCGCCTCGTAATTTAACCAGTTTCTACAAAACAACGCACTTGTGCCGATTACCAACCAGTACCATGATATCGAATGAAAATGGACAAGGAACGCACAATGAGATTTTGTAAGAAAAACAGGCAGGCTAGGAAGTTAAGGAAAGTAGGACACAAGCACAAAGTTACATGTGTAGGATCGAATTAAGAAGGTGAATTGCCACGGGTAAGATGGACCTGAAATCACCCTCCTTTGCCCTTCTCCGCTCAATGCACAAACAATTGGCTGCTGAAAAACTGATTGGCAAGTACCTGGTTGGTTTCACGACGGAATGGAAGGAGGAATGCCCAAAAATGTGAAAGGTGAATGAACAACTTATTGCGATTTGCAGAAATGGCCCGTCACTTCTAAGCGTGACATGTTTTGCTATGCTCCCTACAAAAAGTTGTCTTTTTTGTGGCATTTTCGGTTATTTGCATTTTATTTACAGTATTCCATTTCGCGTTCATTTCATCTTTCAGTCGTTTTTGTAAGTGTTGAGGGCTCAACAATGAAAACAACATGATGATGTACGGTATATTACTCAGTTATTTAGTTATAATTTAATTGCGACCCAGAGATAGCAATTCTGAAAAAATTAATCTTAATATAATTCAGGAATTTAGATATGTATGCACAAAAATAAGCCACAAAACGAAGACAATAATAAGCGTTAACTCCTTTTTAGTCCTATAATTATAATATCGATTGATGCCTAGACGCCTTCTAATTTGAAGGCTGATTATCGTGAAAACAATGAAAAAAATAGGATAAACAGAGTTCTCGGGCAATGTTTTACTCAGGTTTTTCTAGGCACAATATTACGCACGAATTGAAATTTCCGTGAATTATCACAAGCGTAGATGACAGTTTGAATACACTGCTGCTACATTCGATCAAGATCGATCATAGAAGTTCCCATCAAATTACAATGAAAACAATACCCTTCCCATGATGCTCCTTGGCGTTACCACGACAGATCATGGACTTTGGAGCAAAAAGTTGAACTTTTTTTCGTTAAATTTACACAATTTGCAATGAGATTTTATTTAAGGGTTTCTTGTAAAACTTGCACAAACAAGGTCACTGTAGCCAATTATATAATATGCAACGATACCGTCTGCTGCTAATTGCTTAGAATTCTTAATCGCTATCAATCAATCAATTTATATCAATTTCTATTTTTTTGCAATTTCTATTGGCTTCCAAACACATTTTTTAAAATGACTTTTGAAAAATGGTCATGTGATATTACAAAGTGGATTTCGCATTTCTCTTAAGAGGATGATGGTGAAAATTCATTGTTTGGAATAGACAATTTTTTAAACTCATGAACTCTTTCATGAACTCTTGTGTATTTGGATCGTGCTGGCTCATAGCAATACAGAACAGAAGATAAAAACATTCCCTAATATGCTTTGGCATGTCCTCAACAAACTGAATAGTACAGTGTGAATTTACATCACAATAGAAATTTTGGCTCACCCGGTATAAAATATGTCACAATAAATTTATTATAAAATGCAACTCAAAATGGTCTTACCTTCCACGGATTCTCCATTAAATCGGATGTCGATGATATGAGGTTTAGCTTCCCTTGGCGTGAATGTAATAGCCAACACGTGTTTGCTCTGCGCCTGAGCTGAGCTTGGCACCTGTCCATTATTTACAGTCACTTCCAAATTGCCTGGTCCTGCTTGCGCAGTTTCCACTGAAAATTAACAAGATACGGCATTAATACGTGAGATGATGCGTACAACGTACATTGCGAGATCATAATTGATTTCTTAATTATTAGACTGCAAAGTTATGCTTAAATATCATAATTTTCAAAGCAAACAAAACTTCACATTTCTGTCAAGGAACCAGCAATGCTTTATTTGCATATTAATGTTATTTAATAATTGAATAATAAATCATCATCATCATTAACCATGTGCATAACGCCCGTTGATGTCATAAATATATCAAATAAAAGAGCCTAGAAAACAAGTAGGCCTACCTATGATGGTTGCTGGCTTTCCGACAATCCCATTGAGGATCTCTCTTACTTTGATCTGCCCCACGTCATAAACTCGGCAAATAAAGGGGCTCCCTGGTATAGGTGCTCCACAAAAGCTGGTGTGAATTTTATATTCTCCTAAAACGAAATAACATTTCATTAAAATAAACAATATGCTTGATAACGTTTAATTTATTTGGTTGTGCCATTATATGGTACAATTAGTACTTTGAAGTATTTTGATATTTTTTCCGTAAAAGTAAACAATAAAACCTTCCACAGTCTGGATTGTTCCTCAATTAATACGCAGTTTGAAAATTTCAGATTTATTTAACTTGAACGCTTTCAAAAAATCAATTTTTGCCTAAATAAAACACATAGTGATGCAAAATTCAGGCCCTCTCAAATTACAGATGAGTAAAATCTGATTATACAGTTGAATAGAAAGTTTCATGTGAGGATTCCAGAAAACACGTTGAACATGAAGCTGGATAATAATTATAAAGTTAATGCGATTCTAAAATATAACAGTTAAATACATGGTAAAAATACCAAACAAAGTTTTACAGTTTCGTAAAATTAATGTAATGTGTGCATTTGCGACATTCAATTGTCAATAGCAAAATTAAATTTGACATTTTAAGCATCATGCATGTTTGTAATCATGCCTTGCACCAATGTATGACAAGAAAGCATCTCTGCGCAACTGAAATGGCATAGTTCCTGATAAACAACGGCGAGCTTTCCTACCATGCACATGTGCAATGTAAGGTTGCTGCCATTCTTGAAATCTTAATTTTAACTTTTCTAAGACTATTGATAATTAAATGTATCAAATTCGCACACTGCAATAAATTGACAACGCTCCACATTTTTATAATTTGATTTTTTTGCCTTATTTTTAACGGTTAAAATTTTACATGTATAATCGCACAAACCGGGATTTTGTAATCTAATGTCATGTGAAATATTTTTTTTTCTGGAATCCCAACATGTTACTTCTTTTTCAAATGTGTGAACTGGTTTAATTTGAGAACACCTGAATTATGCCTTATCTAGCTGTATACAGTATTTCAAAATTTCATAACCTATCGCTAATTTAACAACCAATTTTAAAAAATCAAATCTAATGAATTAAAATAAAAACCTGAACCACTGTTCAACAGAAACTGACCTGTAACGGGAGGTGTGAATTCCACCCTCACTGTATCATCTCCTTGGTCGAAGAGATGCGCCATAACTGGATACCCTTGGGGTCCTTCAACTTTAACGCTAATGTCATTAGCATTTCCACTTACACCATACAGTAAGAAAGACGACTGTTTGTTTACAGAAATTGCTGTTAACGTGCTGTGAATATTGGTTGTAATTTTGCTCGCAACCCTGCCAACATCTTGTACTTTGGCTCGGAATGGGCTTCCTGTGATTATTTAAAGAGGCTTCAATAAGTTGCTGTAAAATTTACTTAAATGTAGTGGATTTATAATAAAAAGATGCAACAACATGCCTGGAACAGGCTCCTTGTTGAAAGACACGTTAATTATGTGATCAAATGGTTCTTCAGGAACAAAAGAAACTGAGAACTTTGCACTTCCCAGAGGATCAACATCTGTAGGCACATGTTGGCCTTGATTACTGACAACAATTTCCAAGTTTCCTTCTCCTGCTTTACTGGCATCCACTTGAGAAAAAAAATGTAAGTATTTATTTGAGATTTTGAAATACATGTATAATATAACTATAAAGAATATCTGGATCGCGTTGTGAATAAACACATGCCTATGAACTGTGTTGGTTTGCCAACCATTCCTTGAGGAATTTCCTTCACTTCAACTTTATGGAAATCATAAACTTTACAAGTTGCAGGTGTCCCAATCACATCTGTTGAACCATAGTTTGCCAAAACAGAATGTGGACCTATTCAAACAAGTAAAACATTCTTTTTCTTAAACAAGCATGTGCATATTTTTAAACTCTCATATTTTGCGTATTCATGAAAAATTGTAATAATAAAGTAAAATTTTGTTGCATCCAACGATACATCGAGACAATTTCATGGGTTTTGTAAAAAAAAAAAAAAGTTCACAAAGTTATACTTGCCCACTTCTCGAGGAATGAACTCTGCAACAAAGCCATTTCTAGCGCTACCATTGATTTTTACTGGCAAAGCCAATCCATTGGGAGCTATAGATGAAAAAATCGAATCATATAGTTGCCGAGGATTAATAAAGGTCAAGATAACATAAAAATAAAAATCACATTACTAACATGTCACAGAAACATCCAATTCAGCTTCCGTGCCACCCTCAACATCGACATCGAATCTTGCCGGTTTGTTTATTGGAATAAGCTCCAACTGCCTCAAGTCTACAGATGCTCTGCAGAATTCCGCCACACGACAGCGAAGGGGACAACCTAACAAAAATATCAAAGAGCATATGTAATTTATAAACATCATGCAAACCCTTTTTGTTAAATGTTAGTATTCGAATAAGTACCAGGGACTGCATTTCCATTGAAGTGGATATCTATTATATGGATTTTGGGCTCCTCCGGAGTGAATGAGACTAGACATCTACCAGAACCAATAACCTCGACTTCATTTGGCACCTCACCATCATTAATGGAAATTTCAAGCTCCCCTTCACCAGCTTGACTTGCATCAACTAGAAATGATAGAAATGATTTTGGTATTTTTGTTAACATTATTTTCCTTAAAAAAATCTTACAAAAATATTCACTGTTTTTTGAATCATTAAATTCTAGCAAACATTTCTGTTTGTATCTTTACATCAACGAAAATTACCAGCTATTTGTAATCAAAGAAATGATCCAGAAGATATCCCTACTCTATAATATTCCTATTACAAGTATTAACTTGTAATAGAAATATTTTTTTAAAAAATGGGCAGATCACGAACTGCTAATTAGATGGGGTGTGGACCACACAAATTTTTAAAAAAAAGATGCTATAATTTTTATCAAAAACTGAATTCTACAGGTTTAAAGAAAATTCAGTTAATTTGGTTGTCAAACCATCAAATATTACAGAAATAATTGAATAACCTGTAAAACTTTCAATACCTTCAAAATGGCACGTTTGTCCTACTACACCAACTGGGACATCTGATACTTTAATTAAGCTTGGGTCATAAGCTTTGGTCACAAACGGACTGCCAATGACTTTCTTGCCAGAAACATGGACTTCCACTTGGTAAGTGCCAACTTCATATGCTATAAATTCCACACTGTAATCATGTCTATGCTCTTCCGTTATCTGATAAGCAATGGTTTTTCGTGTTGGACCTGGAATGTATTTTCAGCTTAGCAAATCCACTTTAGCATTTAAAAATATTTCAATTTCAAAACGACTCACTTATAATATTAACTTTAACTTCTTCCTTTTCAAAACCAGGAGCCTGAATCTGTAAAAAGGCCGTTTTGCCAGCCTGAAAGGAAACAAGCGCATCTCCCGAGACATTCACGTGATCTGAAGATGCCTCTATAACTGAACATTTAAAAGGGCTACCTGCAAGGGGAATAAATAATAAATAAATAATAAATTTTTGAATAATTAAGTAAAAATGTCTGGCGAAAATGTATTACCTGGCACAGGTTCACCATTAAATTTCACATCAATGGTGTGGGGTGCTGCTTTGTGTGGAACAAATGAAGCCAGAAACAAATGCTCATTAATATTTTTAACATTGCTTGCAATTTGGCCTCCGTTTACAGAAATTTCCAAACTTCCTGAGCCTGCTTGAGCTACATCAACTGAAAGTTTGAAATACTTTTATCAGTATAGAGTAAGAGGAGGCGTTGAAGAATTACAACTTATAGTGAATAAATAATTAATGTAACAATTTATAATTCTAAAAACCTTTTCCATTTTAAAATAAAATATGTTCCAAATATTTTTTCATAACAAAATTAAATACTCTCAAATATATTATCTTAAAAAAAATATCCTTACTATCAAACTGCATAGGCTTTCCTATGTGACCTTCAGGTATTCTACCGACGACAATGCGACGTGGATCAAATACGTGACAATGGTACGGGCCACCTTTAATTGGATATCCTTTAATTCGTGGCTCAATAATATGTTCACCTACAACATAATTAATGAATGATATTAATGAACTGAGGTAAATTAAATGTACATCTATTTTTGTGACACTAAATTGTCTTAGTTGCACTTGCCAACTTCATGAGCAGTATATTCGACTACAATCGTTCCATTGCGCTTGTCCTTTAATCTGTAAGACACAGTTTTCCTCGAGGGTGCTGCAATAAAAAACAATAACATTACATCATGTACTTTGTATTTAAAAGCGAATTTCCAAACGAGCATTCAATTTACGAAGGCTTAGATTTAGAGCATTCAGGAAAAACATTCAAACAAATTTAAATGCTTTGGAACAGGTATAAAATAAACAATATCAAGAAA
Source organism: Megaphyllum sjaelandicum (assembly GCA_034698745.1). Classification (NCBI taxonomy): domain Eukaryota; kingdom Metazoa; phylum Arthropoda; class Diplopoda; order Julida; family Julidae; genus Megaphyllum; species Megaphyllum sjaelandicum. The sequence continues at coordinate 8,826 of JAQGBX010001425.1, read as the reverse complement.
ACAATTAAAAAGTTATCAATTTCATTCGCATATTTAAACATTTAAAAACGACTTTGCAAAAATCAATACCTAATATTTTAACGTCCACATCAGAGTGTCCAGCTCCACGACAATTTATAACAAATGTAGCCATGCGATCTACTTGGGCAGTCTTTAAACCACTTCCTGAAGCAGTCACTGTTAATGGATCAAATGTTGGCCGTACTCTGAGCCTATATGGAGATCCTGAAATAAAACCCAAGTTTATGATTCAAATAATTTTAAATGTTCCACTGATAGTAGCATGCTCTGCAGACTGGCTTTACCTTTAACCTCCACACCATTGAAATAAACATAAATCTTATGTTTGCCATCATTTTGGGGGGTAAATTTAACGTCGTACAAGCCCTCGCCAATATCTTCCATCCTGTGCGGAATGCTTTTGCCATTATAAACGACATCCAATTTCACATCGCCCCAACCAGCTTCAGAGGTATCACACGTGAATGTAAATGAATGTCCAGTAACAGCACCATCAAGCCCTATAAGCTATTATTGCAAACAATTGCTGTTTTCAATTTCAAGCTGAACCAACGCATTTGACGAGAATAGTGCAAATGAATCGAAATGGACAATTTACCTTGACTTTGTGCGGATCATAGCAATAACAAGTAAATGGACTTCCATTAATAGGTTCTCCTTCATAGTTAATCCCAATTTTCCATTCCCCAGCTTCATTCGGCTGAAATGTCGTAGCGTACACACCATCATCTTCTGATATTGGAAGGTATGCACTTTTACCACTTGGGGCAAATGAAATTACGTCTAACTGACCACCTCCTGCTCCATTCGAATTAATCTACACAAAGTTGCAAACCACATTAAACGCATTTTGGTGAGGCAAAGTGGAAATACAATCAAAACCAATTATAAAAGAATTGCTGCATTAAAAGGATGTCACCTACCAGCACCTCAACAATCGACCCCAAGGCACAGGGATCTATTCCTGAAAACATGATACGAGAAAGATCCGGCAGAACTCTTATGTTGATCGGACAGTTGGCTACTTCTTCTCCTTCATGATACACCATCAACTAAAATTAACAAAGATGTTGCTTATATTTTTTTTTTCCAGAATTCTTAATTTATTTGGCCATTTTATGAGAAAATATAGAAACTATTTGCAACGTCTTTCAATTAAAATATGCAAATTTGATAAGAGAAAACAGTTTGAAAACAAAAAAAATTATTGGCAATGAGTTCTTGCAAACGACAGAAAAAATTCCTTTTCTTTTAAAAAATGGCAAATTTAATTGCCACCAATAACATGTAAACTATTGAATCAAGTGGGTTTTTATCACAGATATTAAGGACTGATACCAGATTGAATACTCTTTGGAATCATTGTCCGAAAATGCAATTTCTTAATGCAAATTAACGAACCTCATGCATTCCAACTTCAAACGGAATAAACGTTCCCATTCCACCTTTCTTGTCCAAATTTAACTGGCATTTGACTTTACTAGACGGGCCTTTCACATCGACAGTTATGTCTTTCGGATTGACTTCTGTTCCATGAAAAGATATTCTGAAGTTGACCTAACAATTATTTTTACAAGGTTAGTTAAAAAAACTTTCTTTGCATTTCAAGAAATTTTAAGATTTGCAACGATATTTACCGGCTGATTAATCCTGGCACCTTGTGTTTCCGTAGCAACTTGAATCTTTTCAGCCGGCCTTTTGCGAGGGCGAATCCATTGATATCGTGACGTGTATGCCATCGGGCCTAAGTGTTGCACTTCAGGATCTGCCATGGCTTTTGGTTGTAAAAGAGGATCCACGCCTAACCTCTGACCCGCTTCCATACCTTCAATCATTTAAGTATGGTCCAGTTAGACAACATAATGCATGCAAATTATGCCTTTACAATCAATTTCCCGTAACACAATGGCTTATTTAATTAGAAGTAATAAGTTGTTTAAAAAAGACACTTATTAAATAACTTCCCCATTGTTTTAAACTAGATAATTATTAATACTAACCCACTTGAAGATTTTGTTCCCATTGTGATACTTCCGATGTCATCTGATTGTATCCAGCAACGGATGCCCCCAAAGACCTGACCAAGGCAGAGAGAGCAAGGCCATCGTTCCAATCAGTCTACCATCAAACATTTCAAAACTGTTAAAATCAATTGTTACGGATAGATCCCGCTAAAGTTGGCATCTATTTACCGTAAAGTTTTTTATGTTGCGCTCTGGAATTTGTTTCCGGACCCAGTTAAGCGTTGCCATGTAACCTGGGCTATCTTCTTTCATGAAATAGGATAAGTACGTCATTCCAGAAAGCTCGTCCAAATTAGGACTCGCGAGGTATTCTGGCTGGAGAATCATTGGAATGCCAAATTCATCCTTTGCTATCGTCATAGCCCGCCGGCAATTTTCAATTCTGGAAAATGTGGAATTAATAAAAAATAAATCAATAAATGGTAAATTTATCGATACTCGATTTTTCCATTTTTTAATTTTCATTTATTAATTGTAGCCATTAATTAAAAGGTTCCGAACTTATGATTTTTACCTTAATTTCTATTATAGACTAACTAATAAAACATTTGGCCAAAATAAATCATACAAATGTTCCCAGATGGGTCACAGCTAGTCACGTTAGACAGTAAAACTTCGGACACAACATGAAGTCAAGTTTACATAAATGTCAAATAATATGTTAATCTAGATAAAATAAGAGGGGGTCATAAGCTTTGATGTTACAAAAATGAAAACAGGCAATTAAAAGGCTGACACCTCAAGGAAAAAATGCTCCAACGGCTACTTTTAAAGTTACTAATAAAAAGGCTGGAATATTAGCTTTTTTTCTAATTTACTTTTATATTTGAAATTGTTCGTTTTAACAATGAATGCTTTTGTGAAAAAATGTGAAAGGAGATTTGAGTCAGAAATTCGGAACATTATGTGTCATCATACATGGATGTTCTCAATAATTAAGGATAAAATGCCTAGGTGGAAATTAGATTTCATCATTCATTTCATCATGCAAATTACACAGTTTTATGAAATATTTTATGAGTGACTACATTTTGATGTCAAACTTTTATATTACATTTTCACAGTGCAGTATTTGCAATATACAGTAACTGAAGGAGTAAACTATTGCAACATACTACAGTATAGTAATTATTATTGTATATTCAAACTATTTTTCTCAAGCAAATTCTGTAAATCCCTCTCCTTTTTTAGTATATTTTATTAAATATGTAGAATTCTTATTAGAAGCTGGTTATGCTCCAATTCTCATTGTCCATTAAGAAGTAATCAATTTTAACCTGGATTACGATTTCTATTGTGCAATTTCCATTTCTTAAAATAATTATAAACATTTTCTGAAAATTAACAAAAAAAAGTGTATTCCTTTTTACAGTCCACTTAGTAAACCTCGACCGCTCACAGTCGGCTAATTAGCTTCAAATTTGAGCGATCGTTGAGCAACAATTCACAACATTGTCTTAAACTTCATTATATACATTGTACTGTCTATTAAGGAAGCATTATAACTGGGGCATGAGACAATAATGCGTAATTTTTAAAAATAAGAAGTGTACAAAAATATTGACACAGCTGGTGCCAGGTGAAGCAACAGCAGCGCTGCGGCATCGCACCGATGAAGCAACCGTTTTATATTTGGCAAATTGTGTTACATCTATGCTATAAAACATAAATAATTGATTAAATTTTTCCCTTGCCTATCACGAAGGTTGAGATTTCTCCAGTGTGGAAAAAGGCCAGGTTTGCAATAATCCAATAGAGCGCTGCAAAAAGAGAACAAAGTTAATGCTATTACTTAGTACAGCATTATTGAGGTGCATGATGCATAATTTAGGTAAGCACAATTATGGTAAGATTTCGTCTGTTTGCAAATCAAATTTATTTAACGATATGAAATAAGAGGAGTTTATTGTAGATCGAGATCCAGTTGATCTTAAAATACTGAATGCCCCACATTCAATACTACAACAACTATTATTGACAAATCAGATGAATTTGTAGCACGAGTAAAGCATTATGAGGTGAATGTTGATAATAAAAATTGAAGCAAACAAAAGAATTTATAAAAATTATGGTCATGTATCAATTCTTTCATGTTTCATACTGAACTACAGTAATTTTATTTTTTTTAAAAAAATATACTGTAATAAGCTTTCTACGTTATACAATATTGTGTAACCATCTGCATTGGTGGTACCCAAATACCTTGTATGACATCAAATTAATTTCCTATTATTGTTACCTTAAGTTTTTGCCACTGTTCCAATCCGTGGTAAAGTTTGATACGCGGCAATCTGGTAAGGCAGATTGCAGCCATGCCAACATGAACTTCTTGGGTGGAAACTTGGTCCTACCAATTTGATATCGCAAAATGAGTGACCATATCAGTCCCAAAATCAGCTTCAGGTTGCCTTCAACAATGTCGGTGTTACCTGCAAGTAAAACCAGAAAATAATTTCAGGTTCCTTTCAACACACAATGTCAATTCTAAATTGTTTAGGGGCATGCCACAGACTTATTAACCTACTTGCTATACAAATGAATTGGATGCAATTTCATGCACTAACCGTTGCTCTGAGAAATTAAGCAACTCTGCATTCAATTTGCTTGTAATGAGCACTCAATTTCACTATTTTAAGGATTTTGAAAATATATGCATTCTAAACAGGGCATCTAATTGATGGCATATAGTGATGTAGCAGTTTACTGTGTGTTGTTTAGGAGAGCGTCTGCATCGTCCTTTGGATTAATTACGTGACACGATAATATCGGTTAACATTTCCCATCATTGAGAAGTCTGGGGAAATAATTTCACTATTTACGGTAGTTAATTATAAAAATACTGGAAGAACAAATCGTGAGATAAGCCACGCTTTATTGTCCATGACGATTATTTGTGTTAATTTTTTTAAAAAAAATGGGAATACTCGCCAGGCCTTTTTTATTTAGGAAACAACATTAAATTCAGGTTTTTGTTAATGTCCTCAATATACGTGTATGCAATAGTAAGAATGTTAACGATTTAACACATGGTCGAATGTACATTACGCGTAAAATTTACTTTCCCTCGTGTATAATAAATTCACTATAATAATTCCGCGCAATATTGTAAAAAAACGGGGAAATTTAAAAAAGGAGGGTGAAAAAAACCTGAAAGTCAAAGCGTACGCGGTATATTTTAAATTTACTTTTAGAGCACATTGTTGAATAGGCGCGTAATTCGCAAAGTTCCATTCTCTAGAAACAGTTCAGGGCAAAATAACACCCACTTTTGTAGTTTTGATCTCAAAAATCGGTCTATTTAGCAACATGAACTGTCGCAGTTTAGCGAAAATAACCCGTTAGAAGCTGTGACGTAGCAGGCAACACCTTATCCACCTTTTTTGAACTAACTATATTTGTCCATCCTTGGGCCAGGGGTGTGGAGTCTTTTTTTATCTGTAATTTGGTCATATTCATGACGGAGGTGATTTTGTTCCCAAACACCAAAGGTGCGTTCCGTGTAGGTGTCACATTAAGTACGAGCCGCATAATCATTCACCCACTCTCCGAACAAGAACATAAGTAAAACTCTTAACAATTAATGCAAAGAAAGCCCGACGCAAACCACGAGAAATGATATCCAAACTATGAAAGACAATCGACGCATAAACATGCCAAATGAATCTAATCAGACATTCAACTTGAACCAAAGTTTGACGTTATTCAACGTACCAATACCATTCATTATGTTTATTTGCACCACAGATCCATAAATTTGACCAATATCTCAATGAGAGATTTAAGACTGTTCAAATAAATACGCGTAGTTAATTCTATAGCCTACATTGTCCTTGCCTAATAGAAATTTCCCATGATATAGACGCCATTTTTCTGTTGGTTGACCAAAAGCAATCAGAATCAAAATTGTTTCGTACCCGGTACCATAAAACGATTTATTTCCCATCAAATGCTTAATTTGCTCGTAGAAATTAATCCTAATTCATTTCCACGCATTTTAAATTGTTTTCCTTACATGCATTCAATATTAACGCTCTAATAATCACTTCGATTCGAACTAATAATCGTTACCAATAGCTCAATGATACTGTAGCCTAATTACATGATGACAGAGAGTAAAAACATGATCGAATTATTAATCTGAATTAGCTTCAATGGTTAATTTTATTAATGACAGTGTCCACCAACTCTCATAGTGGATAATAATTAGAAATTGCAATAAGTAAAAGACTGCATGTTCTGGTTCAATTATAAGTGTGAGTGAATTTAAAAAGAATTTTTAAAACGTTCAAACTTTGCTAGAAAACATAAAATGCGTAAACAATACTTGTGGTGTATGGGAAATTGGGTATCTTGGGTGTAACATACAGAAATAATGTCAAACCAAATTAAAAGCACTAAGTAAGTTCCATTTTTTTTCCCAAGTTTTGGTAAAATTTTCCATTTTAGGAGGCATGGGAATTTGGTAAATTACACAAAACTCTTCTTTCTCGAGGAGATGCTAAATAAATGTCGCTTGCAAAACACTTCAAAGTAAAAAAAAAACTTAAATACAATTTTTAAAAAAACTAGAATTCCCCTTCAATAAAAATGATCCTGGTATTAAAGGTAGTAAAAGGTTCATTCAATTCGTTAAACGTGAAATTTACTTTGCTTTCCTACCCTCGATTTACATCAATTTCCTCCGTTCAGATCGAATTCCATTCAATTGTTAACAATTGAGGTCAGTTAGCGAGTGGACAACGTGATATTTTTGTCCTATTCAGAAAGCATACCATGTTTGGGAAAAAAAGTCGGCCAACGGAAAAAAAATGAAGGCGGAGTAACTAACAAGGCTCAAACTGCAAATGTTATTACTTTCAAAAACTTAATAGGAGTGAATACACTCAATTTATTAATTTCTAGTAATTTTGTATCAAGATGATCAATATGTGATGGCGGTTTGCAAAAGCATAACAAAAACAAGATAAAAAGAAGTCGTGATACAACCACTCAACTATATGCATTAATGAAAGTGGAAAATCCGGCCGCTTTCAGTAAATTGCCAACATTAACCAATAAAGTGATACAAAACAATCACCGAGACACATAACAAAGGCAAAGTACTTCCTTATGTTTGACATTTAATGGCCGTTTATACTTATCTATATATAAGTACGCCAAATAGATTTTATCAAACCCTATAGACTTTAATACGTTACTTGCAGACTATTTATTAAAACGTTTGCAAGATCCATTGAACAGATTTCAAAATATTCAGAAACAAATTCGCAGATTATTTAAATAGGACTAATTTGTTTTTCTTAGGGTGGATAGGGGTGAACACTTTAAATGCACGCGTGCAATAGCATATATACATACATATGCTCAAGGATGCGACGCAACAAGCACAGTTTACAAAATAAGCAATTTACATGGCATGAAATTATCGCAATAACAATGTTACGCATATGGCATGGCGACATCTTAACTAACACCGCACGTCCTTGGTTGTATTTATGCAACAACTCGATGAGGTTGGTGGAATTTAGTAATTTACCTTACCTATTATCTCATTAAAAATGTTTCGTTGCTTGCAATTCTAAAATAACAAGCACGTTTCTTACAAAAACGAATACATACTTTTTGCTCGTTTTTATTTTAATTCTAACAAGAAAAATAACCTTTTTCAGAAGGCCAACACAATTTCTGTATCTGTTGAAATGTCCGTCCGATCATTAGAAAAAGGCGTTGAATTTTGTCTTCAAATACAAAAGTAAATAGCCTAATACGTCATAAATCATACCTCCGCCAAAGACGCACGCAAACATTTCCTTACACGATATTGCGTAGTATTTGTATTGGTTAAACATGAATCGTGTTACAACTTCAATAGTTATAGGCACAAAGAAAGTACAATCATGGTAGTATAATTTAATTGCATCTCTGAACGTCGTTAACTTTCACTTTTGGCGCAATCGGATGGTCAATTTGGTATGCACCGTTGTATAGGCTACAAGGTGAGGCATAAGTATGTAAAGTCTCGCTGCGCCTGCTGCTTGCAATAGTGCCGATTTGACAGACTTATGCTGTTATGCCTCACCTTGTAACCTACACCGGTGGACACCAGATCGACCATCCGAATGCGCCATTTGTATAATTTTGGTACATTGCACCGATTTGCACGTCGCGCAGCACGTGACATCAACATCCGGAGGAAGAACGTTTTCAGCCATCTTTTAGGATCCTCAATGACATGACAAATTTTGCGAATCAGATAGTGAGAAAATTGAAAAAAAAAAAGTTATGCTGCGATATTCAAAAGCTTCAAAATTCACTTGAGTACGTGTCGATGGATCACTATTGATAAAATGACAACCTCACACGGAATTCTGATAACTTGTTCATTACATGAGCTTATTAAACTCTGTTGGAAAAGACCAAGATTCTTGCAAAAAAATCACGGAATTTTATTAACTCATTGCTAACTTAAGGGACTAAAATCACTATGCGCGTTTTTTCGTACCATATGATTATAATAGACGCGTGATAATGATATTTTTAGAAAAGAATCCGATTTCGTTAAAAGCTAGAATTGTTGTGAACTACAATTTTATTTGCCTTTTGATTGGCTATACTCAATAAACGTATCGGTTAAAGGATTTGAGTTCACCTCTATATACGAGCTGCTGAATGGTCAAGATTATACACAGAATGAGTATGGGTGCCATTGGGTACGAACACAACAAAACTTTTAAATTAAGAATGATTCTCACCGACCACTGGCGCCAACTAGCGGGCAACC
>JAQGBX010001424.1:0-24987 GCA_034698745.1 Megaphyllum sjaelandicum | reverse complement strand
TGACCCATTACCATATTAATGGCTAACTATTCAATTAAAAAATTAAACTTAATTAAACTGTCATTATTTCTGGTTCGAGTGGTGGTTCTTATACAATAGACATGAGGGTGAGTTGTAAGAAATTATTCAGGCTAATTAATTGATGCCGGATATGAGATTGCCTTGTCGTTATATGTGTACCACAGTTACACGGTAGATACTGGCATTCATAAATGCAGGGTGAACTGGACAATCCGTCGTTATCATTTAATTATATGTAATGTAAATTATAGCTGGGTATTGAACACTGATATTGCGGGGTGAAAATAACAGTAGCAAGAGTCAAGCGTGTCCCTTCTTGATTCCGTCATCTTATTGGCGCTTTGTCAACTACAAATTAGATGTGCATCTACCTGTATACACTGTATACGAAAACGATTCTGTCAAAGGAAAGTACTTGGCAAATTTCCTTAATTAGAAGTGACATGGAGGTCAAGGGCCTCCTACTTGGTAATGAGACAATTCCCATCATTATCATAGTCTTCGGATAGTTTTTTCTTCAAAACGCTACCATCTAATTTTTTTATTTATCGCTGATCTTATTTGCTCATTGCAGTTTTAAAATTCTAAATACAAGTGTATTAATATAATCATAACTGGTGCAGTTAAAATTACTTCATACAATTTTATAAAAGAACAAACAATTCTTTGACATTGCATTTTTATTTGGTTAAAAGTAATTAATTCGATAAAATACATGTATGTACTATTAGGCAGACGGGTTTTCGGGAATTTTCATATCAATTAATGACAAATTTAAAAAAAGCTCTTTGATAAGGGGAAGGTGGAAGACGCGATAACCGTATTATTTATTAATAATATTAATGTCTGTTTGAATAATCAGAATAATATTCAAATTCGAACATGAGTCTATTTCGAGAAGAAAAGATTTCCCACGCTCATTGCATTATAAAATAGCAATAACATTCGCATTAAATCTTTGCAGTTGGCTTTGTATCAACTTTATCATTTAAATAAATTCCAGATAAATATTTAACTTTCAATTTCATGGGCTACTGAAAAAAGCCCGATAGTGTGAAATGCGTGCAATCGGAACGAGTTAAGTCAGTCATGCTTAAAATTTCTGACGCTTTGTATAATATATTGGATATAACAATATCATGTTCTGTTATTGCGAACATTTTCATATTCAAATAAACAGCCATTTTGTGCATATCTTTTTCTTTTCATTTAGTAATGGAAATTGTGCCATACGTAACAAAAGCTGAATTCGTTGTATTTTGCTAGCAGCAGAACAAATTATGGAATACTGGTTCGTATTTGAAAAAAAAAATAAAATAGCACAGAATTTATCACCGAACATAGTATTTTAGCTTACCAAAAAATTGTTTTGGCGCTTCCTTTAAAATATACATGTTTTACGTTAATATTAGCTGTCATAAAGTAAGCGGCTATCTTTTAAGATAGTTCCAAGAAAGGCGAAGTAAGATGTGATAACTATAAATAAGGTCGCACCAAACACAATTCTGACAAAACAGGAAGTGTATCCCGCTATATGTAGGCATTTTAATAAGAAAAAAAAAGTTATGTTTAAAGCTTCCCAGCACTTTTTTCTATTATATCTGTCCCTACTGGAAGAAAAAAGTTGATAAAAACGAAAGGTGTGAGCCGTTTCCTGTCTATATGACTAGAAGCACCTAGCAGGCAGTGGATGAAGTCAGTGCTAACGTAATTATTTATAAAGTATGTCTTAAAAATGATCGATAATGTGGAATTTGTATTCCAGATTGGTATTGGTGATGATTTCCCATTGTTTTGAAGCCAAAAATTATGGCAATTGAATATTAATGGAGTAATTATTATTGGGGGAGCGTAGAAATGCAATGTCGGTGAAAGCTAGCGTATCCCCAAATGAATTTAATCCATTCAAATTAATATGTATTCTTTGAAGTCGTAAATTGCTTTAGGCTCCAGTGAGCACGTAGTAGTTTTATTGAATTTTTAAGATAAGTTGAGCAGTTCATCCGTTCTGATCGACAATGCGTGTAAAACAGACCATTTTATCCAGGATAATTGATAGGTATACTCTTGTCTCTTGCAGGGTTGTCAGCAAAAGCCAACCTTTTTTAAATTCACGACAATGGAATATATTTTTTAAAGCAAATAGAATGGAAGTTTGTAAGGCATATCTTTCAATCTAATCAGGCTACGAATTCTGAATGCTTTCCACTTTGTATACTAAAAAGGCGCTATTAAAATACCCAACAAATGAACGGATGCGCTTCAGTGGACTAACCTAATTGCAGAATTCCATTGGGCTCCACAGAATAACAGCTCTTTTCTCGTTGGTCTCAGATTGAGGTCTAGACCTAAATTTCGCAAGGCCAAAAATGCTACTGCTTGCGTAATGGAGCACAAACGGGTTTTTTTTGCGAAGAAAGTAATATTCCTTAAGGCACATAAATAATTTCTGCGACATCCGATATTTTGCAAACAGTAGCTTTTTCTGGAAAGAACGAACAGAGCCACCTATAATGGTCAGTCCATTTCCGTACAGTATAGATCTTGACAACACGCTAGTTGGATAAAAGAAATTACAACAACAAAATTCAAAATAAGGGATATGGCTTCTTTTTCATATCTCGAAAGCTTCACTGCCATCTTTATTACTCACATGCATGAACTGATACTGGCATGCCTTTTTAGTGACATGTTTTTTGCTTGCAATCGTTTTGTCCATGCTTACTTTTATCAAGCAGTGATATAACCTGCCATTAATATAAATAAGGTGTTTACAAAACTAATACATGCACGGATGATGCTGATAAAAACGTGGAATAGTGCTCAGTCAGTCAAGCAGACGTTAAACGACGTCATCTGCATGAGTGCAACATTACATATAAATCGTATTCGCTAGCGCCAGTAAATAAAGAGGGCGCTGCTATTAAGCCAATATGGCCGCCTATAGTAGGGACCGCAAGGTGGCAGGTAGATCGCTGGCGCTTGCGAATAGTTTTAACTCATCGTATTCTCAGTTAAGTTAAACTGCCTCTTGCATGTGGACGGATTACATGACAGTAGACCATGAATGCAGATTAGAACATGGGAACTAGGAATAATAAGACAGAAGATTGGCCTTGACTGTCACAGTCTGAATGATTTTCAATCATTTACTGCTTATACAATGTACAAACACATGCGGTAGCTCTTCACTTTCTTCACATAAAGACAGTGCGGTGAAAAGGATGCTTATTGGGTTTGGTTGTGTGGAAGGAAGAGACCAGAGCACGGACCAGAGCGTCTTGGAGCTGTCTTCTATAGACCTTGGACAGAATATTCTTCTCTTTAAAAGTCGAAAGCCAGATAGTGATGACTATCACAGGGATAACTGGTCTGCCGGGAATCGAATTTTGTTCATCCAAAAGCAAGCTCAACGTGTTAACCTCTACTAACGCAAAAAATATACCTTTCTCTGTCTGTGTGTGCGTGTAAAAAACTCGTATGATCGAAGGGATAATGGGCAAAAAAACACAAAGGAAAGGATGTGTGACCAAATTGGAGGAAAATGGAAGGTCGACAATCTACTTTTTGCGGACATCGTTTATGACCAACCTTTCACTATCTTCTACACCGTACCCTCGTTTAAGTATCCATCCCTCTTAAAATTGCCCCGCACTATATATACAGCTTTGCTGAAAACATTGTACATATATATATATATACCGGTATATATATATGATTTAAAAAAAAAAAAAGACTTTTATAACATGTTTAAATGTTTTTTTCTGTGGAACGGAATTAATTAATAGCGCTCTAATTCTGAGTCCTAATGTCTTTGCGGAGCAATTTTTCTTTTAATATCGCCCATTTACCCCGATATGGACGACGACGACTACCATGCAATCTAGTTTTTATTCGAGTCTCTTTCTCTATAACTCTCTGTAGCCAGCACAGAAAATTTTGTTATAAGAATCATGATGTGTATAACAACATCCAAAATCGATATTGTTCATTTTCGTGGCCAATATATGTCTCCGCGCGAGAAAAAAATGACTGCAATCAGGTTTCGATCCGTTTTATCTTCTTATAAGATTGTTAAACGCCGGCGTGGTCCAACATGGGGATGATTGAACACGCTTATACAGTTTTTCAATATCTTATACAATTAACCAGTTTCTACAAGATGCATTTTTGGATTAAAAAAAAGGATACGCATACGTAATAGCGATGGATTACCATTCGCAATAAGCCCGCCATGCTGCTTTCAACATCTCACCCTCATAAAAAAGCATGAAAAGATTATTAAATAAAACAGCATCAATTCTTTGCATATGCACACACCACCACACGCCCATGCAAATGCCTGCGTATATGTGTTTGCATATCATATAGGGTTTGTTGACTTTTCGTCTTTGCAGACTGTGCTAAATTAATTTAGAGGCCTCCCGCTTAATCTGCATGCCGTGGAAGTCTGCACGGGGATATCAATGCAAAACGTTATGTATCTTTAAGAGCTTTTAGAAAATTGCATATTATCCTTATTAACTGCGAATATGGATAACGATAATACTGTCTAAAATGTTTTTTTCCTCGTTCAGCTAGTGCCTCCCATTTTCAATAACACGCCAGTCAGATATTGCGATGATATGCCTCTATGGAGAGTATGGGACTATGGGTGCATGCCGTTATTGCGAGCTAATATTTAGAAAGGCTTGATTTTTCAAATTGAAAAATGCAAATTCGAATGCTTGAATTAAATTGCGGTTATGAAATGCACGAGTTTTGAAGCGTACAGTGAAATCCAATTGTAATGTATACTGCATGCGGCTTCAGATTCCTACAGTGCAGATAAAAATGTAAATAACATCTGATATCGAGGGGAAACATTTTTTCAGAAACCATATACAGTATTCAATTGAAAAGACAAAGGTTACATGCATTTTTTTCTTCTTTTTTTGCGACCGCTTATAATCAACTAAATTTCAGTGCATCAATTCAACCCTGTCTTCGTGAATCTTTTTTTTCAATTCCCATTCACTATAAAATCTATATATATACTAGCGGTAATACCCGGCTTTGCCCGGGTAAAAATGTTGTTTGATTTGCTAACCCCTTTTATGCGATCAGGAGTTAGATTTAGCTGACCTTTATCGCCAAAAGATGGCGCCATATGACCTGGACGAATCCAGGAGAGGGGGACTGTTTGACAGTTAGAGATGATTTATGGCCTTGTTTACTCCCACGGAGTTCGCGCTCCTGGGGGGTGTGTCACGAACGGCCAATCGTGCGTTGCCTACCGTACCATGCCGTACGGCCAGCCAGGATTGGCTACAGCGTCAAAAACAAAATGGCGTCGTTTTCTATTTTATATATATAGATATAAAATAAAAACCCTCCTCAAATTTCTTGAACAGGTGCCATTCTAAACAGATATTAGAACATTTCACAGCATCAGAGTGATAATTGTAAAAAAGAAGACATTCGGATTAACCAGGTTCAGATTAGCGAGGTTCTATCATAATGTAAAAACTATGTTACAAACGTTTTTGTAAAAATTAGTGATTGACATCAAAATCCTGCACTTTGGCCTGTGCTCGAAAATTCATAATGTGCGCATTTTTCTGATACTTGAAGTTCTTGAACTATAAGCTATTTGAGGTTTTGAGCATAGTAATTTTCGCAACTTGTATGAAATTTTTCCATCTTATAGAGCTTAAACGTAAGAGTATAATCGCCTATCATATGCATAGTTGTCACAGTACGAGGACTTTTTTGCATTCAATGTTGGATGAGCCATGTGTGTGTACCTTGCAATCTAAATTCGATTTACCTCATACTTTACTTAGTACGCTTAGCATCAACTTTTTCCGATTACTGAGTTTCTGATTGACACATTTGACAATCTCTAGTGGACATAAAATTTACGGCTTGTTGAATGTTCTCGAGATCTTTGATGAACTTCACCAATGGGATGTTCTGGGCTGTTTCTGGTCAATAGGAGCGGGTCTCTTATGCTGTCCGAATTTGTAGTTGGATTAGCTTTTCCATGGACCAAACGAGCGGTTAATCCTATGTTATTTCTATTTTTTTTCTCAACCACATTGTCGAGTGTGTCAAATTTAGGAAATCTATTCTCGAATGTCATTCTTATTTTTGCGGACTTGAGTGTTGCCCAGAAAAATGGAGGAATGCGATGAACTCTTCCTTAAATGTGCGGATCTAGAGATGTCTCGCAGATAATTCTTACGTCCAATTGCATAGCGCTTTGCTAGAATATAGTCAGCCTCGTTACCTTGTTATTAACGAAAAGATGAAATTGAGTAGAAAAGTCAAAAGCTCCCCATTTTCCACTCAAATATGTTTTCTACGCCCTGCTTTGTAAATTTTGCATATTTTTATTCATGTTATTGCACAGTTGTTGAGAATGTGGAACTCGATTCCTGGAGTACATATTGCCCAAACGTTTACCACTGAGTGAAGGTTTTGCTGTTGGACATTTTGGCCAACATTCTTTCTTAAGACCTCCGTCGCTCGAGTGTCATTGCCGGTACGATAAAGACAGTTTTGGGCAAATCGACTCGATGAAGTGAAAATGGACTTGGTGGTTTTCGTTCTAAGAAGGTCACCTTTTCTTGTATTCAACGGAGCGTATTTTGGCAATTGATACATCACCGTTCTAGCTTGCACGCCCCCTGTCTGCACGCGAAATTTGGTTGTGAACTAGCAATTATTAAGATGGAACCAACAGTTCAATTGTTGGCTCTTAACTTTTTATTTGAAAATTAATATATGTTTTTATAGTTGGTGATGTATGTGTATGCTAATCGAGAACTCGTTCTTGTCGATTCAAACAAGTTTCCGCGTTATTATTTTACGTTGATAAAATGTTATTTTTAACTGACACATTTTGTTCGTGATTTTAATCATCTCCATGGAGTAACAAAGGGGCCGTCCATTATTTACATAGACAGCCAAGGGGGGGGGGTCTCGTTTTGTACATCATTGTCCACCCAAGGGAGGGGGGTATATTACAAATGTCTACATGGACACATGCACTCTTTTTGCACTGAAATTTAAAAGGTTTGCGTCATAAAAACCATTTCATGGTTCGACATTAATAAATCAGGGTACCTCCAGTTCTGGAAAACCTGGAAAAGTCAGGGAGAGCTCAGGGAAGAATGCTTATTTTGAAAAAGTCAGGGAAATTTAACGTAGTCATGTTGTTGAGTACAAATTTTACAAAAAGTACATGTACTAGTACATATTTTCAACAATTTTCGAATACAGAATTATCAAATTTTCAACATTTTCATGCTATTTTTTTTTAACAATTTTGAATATTTTCTTTTGTAGATTTTGCAATATATTCCAATTTCTGACATTGTTATTGGTCAGGGAAATTTTTCTTAATCCTGGAAAGATCAAGAAAGTTAAAAATAAAATTTTTGGGAGGACCCTGTAAATATAGCAATGTAAAACATAAATTCACAATTATAGAAATGAGGGGGGGGGGGGTGCAGGCAATGTACATGTAATTTCTGTGGGGGAGGGGGGGACCATAATAGTCTACCAGTGTCCACCCAGGGGAGGGGGGGGGGGATCGAGTTAAAAAGTGGTAAAAATGTGTACATGTAAATTATGGACGGCCCCAAAGTACAGATTTGAAATTCTGAAGTTGAAATAAAAGTTTATAAGCCCAAAGGAGTGGTTAAAAACAACTTCTGATCAACCTATTTCAATAATAGGGCTACTCATACACAGGAAGCTTTACAAATCGAACCTTGGCAGTCCACAAGTCACGTGCTAACGACGATAATCAGACTAGCGTATAGAATTTTCACACGAATACTTCAAGTCACGTCACTGCTTGTGACGTGAAAACAGGTAAAACATCGACATGGAGAATGTGAACCCCTTTGGTTGGAACAAAGCAAATTGAATGTACATGCATGTCTAGTATTCAGGTCGGATCACACATGGGCGAGAGGGTGAACATCCTGTTGGCCCGGATACGCACGTGTCTTTTATTCGTTCTCTCAAATCTCAATTACAGTAAAACCTGGAAAAGTGACCACCTGTTTATGTTGACCACTTTTTAGCGTATTGTTTTCTAGCGTACATTTCCTTCATAAAAATTCTCTGTTTAGTGACTAGTTGTCTTTTTTGCAATTTTTACATTGCCAATGAACCTTAAAAAGTGACCAGATAACAGATGAGTCACGTTAAATCTTGCTTTAACCCTTGGACATTGTTGTATTACAGCCTACATGAATTAAGTGCAGTGCACATGTTCATTATTTTAATTTAATTAAGGCATTTCTTTGTATAGTGAATACATGTGTACAGTGACCAACATAGCATTTTATTTGGTGGTCAATCTTGACAGGTTTTACTGTACTTGTATAAAAATGTTAGAAAGAAACTAATAGTAGCCTGCATTTGGAAAAACTTCAAAGAGGTTCATAATATTTTGAGGAATTACATGTATTATCAGTTTAGAAATGAATTTAACGTTCTATGAGGTTGTCATATCCAAAACATTGGATACAATTTGGGTTGAATTTCCAAAAATTCAAGGTACGTGTGGAAATTTCAAATTTCCCACGCGTTAGTTTTATTATATTCGATTGGTTCTCTCCTTTCCATCGGAGGTCTCCGATTGAGCCAATAGGAGAGCTTGTGCGCCACGAATATTTGCTCTAGCACATGTGCTATGAATATGTGATGTCACTTGATGATGTCAGGTGGTTTCAGCAGAAGGAGATTCAAATTTTATTATTGTTTACGTGTAATTTGAAAACTTGAAATTTCCAGCTATTTAATCCCTTCATTATTTTTTACAAATTAAAAACTATTAAACAATGTTTAACTAATTGAAGGGATATAATTTATAATAGGAAACATGTAAGAAAAAAAACTTCATGTAGAAGATGGTCATCGAGATGGCACGTAACATGTTATGACGCGTGATTTGTCAGTAACACGTAGAAACCAACGCAAACATACAGAATGGGTCAGTGCCCACTGAAGTGAAATCATTTGTGTGCGCTGACTGATATGTTTGCATTGGTTTCTACATGTTACTGACAAATCACGCGTCATATAATGTTACGTGTCATCTTGATGAGCGCCCGGCCTGATTGCAATTATACACATTTTTTTGAAGTTCAGTAATTTTCTTACTAATCACGTATACACAGGGATGGAATGCAGTGGTTTCTAAATAAACGTGTATTAAAGTTTGTCAAGATATAACCAATGTTTTCCAAACTTTTTTGGACTACCGCCCCTGTTAGATCAAATATTTCATTTCATTAATTATTGAAAAAAACATTTCATAAGCGCCGGCCTTCACCCATAAAAACCTGCCAACAATGTATAGCATTGAAAATCATATTGATATAAAAACTATTCAAATTGAAGTATTTATTTTATAAACAAATTTATAATTATGTATACATGTAAGAGTATTATTAATCGTTTTGAGCAGGAAGTTCTGGAAAGAATCCAAAATCGAAAGCGCGAAAATCGAACGGAAAAGTATTTAGCAGATGATTTTGGATTCTTGCCAAACCTGTTTTGGTAACTGGAGAATTTCAACATTTCTAAGAATGAAATAATTGGACCATATTAAGATGGGGACAGTATATAAAACTTGAAGAGTTGAGGGTTTGACCCTTCCTTTAAAAGTGAAGCTTCCCGTCAAACAGTCAACTTATTGCTCTGCGGGCATCGACACGGCATGTTTATATCAACGTTCCATTTTGCCATATATTTACTTTAATATTTGCAAGTAAATAAACTAGAAAAAAACATTTGAAACGTAGAGGAAAATGTACGTAAACTTACCTACGTTGTGGCCGAATATTTTTCGAAGGGATTAACATTTAGGTAAGTACCTTTTAGTAAAATATGAACGAACATTGACCTAGAATCGAACTTGAACTTCCCGCCATCAACATCTGAATGATCAGACCATCAGACGTCTGGTTGATTTACATGCCTTTTCACCGTTTCTCTCGCGGACGAATACCTCATCCAGAAGTCGTATTTAGACTCCGGCATTATCGTGAAAAAACGTTTTTTTCGAAAGGTCGAAAAAAAGAAATTTATGAATTTCTTTCGGTTTAAAACGGTTGTGACTTGTTTAATCATTAAAAACGAACTCGATTTGAAACGGGGCTTTTTTTTACACCGCGCGTGAACACGGTCTGGGACGTGCGCAATTCGGCTTGGCAAGATGGCTGATTGACATTCGAATGTGATAGGCTTTGTTCAGATTCAGATGGTAGTTTTGTTGCCGAACTTGGGAGAGAAGCGAAAATGGTGCGAACGCGAAAAATGGATAACATGGAGAAAGGGTTGCAGAACCCGAGAACGTCATCGTATGGTCGTGTTCGGACCGAAAGGCGGATAATAATGAACGACGACGAGGTACGGTGGCCCTGCTAATGTATTTTTCCTTATGCAAGTGCATTGTACCCTTTTTAAGTACATGGGGAAACACGACTCGAGCTCAATTTCAGAGATAAACAAACAGTGAAATGACATTGATTACATGTTTTCTCTCTCTGGCACTTGCATTGCTTCGCTCTTTCACGAGTGCGCTGTATTATTCGATCATACCATGCACATTATAACAATGGAATCTCATGCAATCCATCCCATATCAGTTTGACCTGTCTTGACCAGCTCAATCTTACCTGGTAAGAAGTTGAGCCAAGGGGAGCTGTAATTATTACTGACAGCTTGTTGAATTAATTTGCCATGGTATCAGATTGATCACCGAATTAATTTTGTGGACGTGAATTCGCTGTAATGGTTTGATTATGATAAGATATATCTGGTGATAATGTCGCAGCTGATGTGCAAACAGAAGGATAAAGAAGAGTAATGCAGACTATAAATGAGATTACACGTCTAGACTAAAGTCTTTAGTCACGACTGAATCAACTAACCAAAACGCATGATGTGAATATGTTAGGAATTGCAAACGGTCATGTAATATACACTGGCTAACTGGGTTGTGAAGGCACTCAAAGCTGTACTGTGAGTGGATTCAAGTAAGAATTAACGTTTAACTATGTTTATTCTCCCTTTTTGAAAATAGCAGGCGTAAAAAAGTTTGCCAAATGGTTGGATGTCAAAAAGCCATGTATAAACAGTTGTACGTGGGCGTGTGTTGGTACTTAAACCCACCTTTGCAACTCAGGCTGAACATGAATAACTTGTCAGTAAAATTTCTGGCTTTCTGTTTGCTCAACAATCCTGCCGCATTCTCATCAGCCTTTCCCTTCATATTTTCACTATTTGTTTTAGGAAATGTCACAATCTTTCTTCTTGCCCTTTAATCACGTTTCCGTATCAAATTTTTCTGATGAATTCACGTTTCCTCAAAGTATGCAATTCCAGATGTGCTGGTGTACTTTTGTGTTACTTTTGTATGGTAATCAAAAGTTTGGCTCCAAATTTTTGTTCTTACAAACTTAAGTCTCGGTACAGTATTCTTATAGGCCTACATGTAAGCTGAAAAATTTGACTATATGATTCATAAATAAAAAATTCGTCTGGACTCTTTGATGGCCATTTCACATTTCATGTTATTGCGATGGATCATATATTTGACAAAATGTTTCTGCAGAAAGACTGCAATTTTGTCTTTGATTGGAGCTAATGTACAGCTAATGTACAGCTTTGATTGAAACATCCAATGGGTGTTTGTTATTCTATTAGATAATATATATATTGAATATTTCTTCGTTATTTGGCCATGTAACGTTTCTTGAATGTAGACGTGTAGTCATGTTGGCTGTGAAATGTGAATTACTAATTCGACCTTGATTGGAGCACATGCAAATTAAATATGATATAGAAGCGCTTTTGGCAACGCTGTTGCATTAAAACTTGTTATATTGGGTTCCACATCAATTACTTACTCACACGCAGTTTATATTTCCCATGGTGTCTCTGCGGTCCAGGGATAATTCAGAATTATATTAATGTAAAGTCAAACGTGTCTCAATCAGATATCCAATTATTTGGATGCAAAACCTGTTCACTAATTCAATTATGACTGTAGATTTCAGACTTTTTGAAATTTGGCTTCAAGTATATTTTATTAGATATTGTACACAACAAGCTGGCATAATGAATTAACTGCTTTGAGTTAGCACATCATTCTTTGATGTGGTATCAGTGGTGTAGAAACGAGATCAAATAATTTGTTATCGGTTACTTGAAAGTTTCTTTCTTACATTTGGTTGCCGCAATTCACTAGCTGGTAATATGAGATGCTTCATCTGTCAAATACTTAAATAAAGTTTTTCGAAATTCTAGGATGATGACAGCGACGATTTGAGGTTTATGTCTCGGCGTCCTGGCAAGTCAAGGCTAAGGAAAGTAAATTTGGCTCCGTTAAAAGACACAGACAGGTAAATTCCTTTTACGTTAAAAATACATGTAATCATGTTGCGATTAGGTCACATTTTTAATTTCCTGCTATCTCTTTCAGTTCTGAATCTGCTAGCAATACCAATGAAGAAGTATTAAGTAAGTCAACAGTTATAACCGATAATTTTCCCGACAAGATCAGTGGATTGATATACTGATTGCTTTTTGCTCTATATACAGACAGGCGAAATGCATCACATTCGAAGGGCAAGTCAGTCGTCATTGACGAAGATGGGACTTCTGGGTCTTCGCCACTGGAAAATGCCACCCCAATAACCACGTCACATTCTTCCAACATGACTTCAGATGGGGGGATAAGACGAAGCACTAGGCAAAGGAAGTTTACGTGAGTACTTATTCATCAGTTGCTTCTTGAACTTCTTATTTGGTACTTAAGGTTGAGGTTACATTGTAAATTTTCTGGTAAACATCTTTATTTTCAAAATCTCAGTTGTGAAAATCTAAGTCGCCTTTGTTTTTTTTTTTTTGTTTTTTTTTTTTCAAAATCTTACTTGATTAATTTCAGATACGACACTTTAAACCAGAGATGGCTGTTGGGAAGTGCTCATTTAAGAGATTTTTCCACGGTGGTGGATGATGACGGCACAATTGTTAGTCACGTCGCGAAGGACAAGACGGGGAAAAAGATTAGTAGTAGCGGAGATGGTGGTGATACCGATGTAATTTTCTATTTGTTGATTTGAATTTTGTCAGATGGAGTTTCTCTTGGATAATTCACTAAATGTTACTTACGTGGTCTGATTTTTGCCCTAATTAGCCCGACTACGAAGACATGTATTCGAGAATTAAGCGGGAACGAAGAAAGGTGGTCAGTAGCTTTTATAATCTTCCGAGAAAAACTCGCCATGGAATTGGTAATGGAACGGAAACTGAAGAGTTTGAGACTGAAGGTGATGAATTGGAAGATTCCACAGAAGGTTCGTTTTAAAACTTGAAGTTCCTTGAAAATTTCATTGTACACGGGTTGTAATAGTTTTCTTTTGTCTTTAGAAAGCAGCGAAGAAGATGCAGCCCAGAGTGTCGTGAGGCATTCAAAGTATTATCTACGACAAAAGAAACCAATAATCGAGAGATTTCAAGTGCCAGTTGGTAATGCTCGATGGTTTAGGCTTGTTGTAGTTCTTAAACTTTAACCAAAAGAGGGAAATAACGTAATTACCCGCAATATTACAAATCGGACAATTCTTTTCCTTAGAAATTAATGGATCACTCTCTCCCATACTACTCACATTTTACATTTCTAAACTGTTTCTCCAAAAGAAACGTTGGACAATTTTTGAACAAGATTTTAATTCGTAATACATTTTAATAATAGCACCGGCACGAAATAAAAAAGTTAGTAAGGATATCTTCCACGTGTCACCGGCCCGGCAAATACGTCGTCTTGGTCATGCGCGGAATTTCCGTGCATCTTTTCGGTCGCCCGCGCACAAGTCGCCCATCTTCAAGCATAGGCGTCGGCATGCCACCCAGAATATTTCAACATCCTCATCCAGCTCAAGTTCGAGTGAGGACGAAAGGAGATTTGAACGGCGGAAAGCCAAGAGTATGGCCAGGGCTAGAAGCAGGTGAGGACTCATAGACTCGTTGAATGTGCTTGTCAGCTATTCAAAAGTAATGACAATTTTCTCTCAATTTATTTGTTCTACGGTTAGGTTTTTTCCAATGAACTTGAAGGAAGAAGACGTTGCGAGCAATTGCATCCTCCGCGACAGAGTGAAAATTGGAAGCAGTTTGGCCGATGTGGATCCCATGGCCGTGGATCGCAATGTAGCTATTTAAGTTTCGGTCGTTAGTTGTTGGAAAACTGCTCTGGTATCAACTTACTAATTTAATAATTACTGTTTTAGGTTAATTTCGATAGTGTCGGGGGTTTGGCTTCTCATATTCAGTCGCTAAAAGAAATGCTCATGCTTCCTCTCATGTATCCGGAAGTTTTTGAAAAATTTAAGATTACACCTCCAAGAGGTGTGCTGTTTTATGGAGCTCCTGGTTTGTACCTCAATTGGTTTCCATAAGTTTGTCATGACCGCCTAAGATTGTCTATTTGGTGCTTTTGCATAATTGGGCGGGGAAATTCCTAAAGTAAAAAATATTTTCAGGAACTGGCAAAACGCTCGTTGCTCGGGCGTTGTCTAATGAATGCAGTCAAGGTGAGCGGAAAGTGGCATTTTTTATGAGGAAGGGAGCAGACTGCTTAAGTAAATGGGTTGGAGAGTCGGAAAGACAGTTGCGCCTCTTATTTGATCAGGTATGAATATTGTTTTGCATTTTTAGACTTATTCGTAGAATATTGTGGATTACTTACCTATGGCGACCTTCTGCGCTATGGTGTCAAGTGCTAAACTTCGCATTTGGCAGACTTGCGTTGAAAACCTAGACCAGTCATCTGAATTTTATTTACCAAAGTTACTTCTACGCTTCCTTTTTTAGAATATTTTTTTCTAATTTTTTAGTTAATTCGACCCGATTATTGAACTAGTTAATATCTTGTGATACCAGCTTTTTCTTGATGCAACTAATCTATGGAATTTTTCTTCCCCAAATTTGCAGGCATATTCAATGCGCCCATCTATAATTTTTTTTGATGAAATCGACGGTCTGGCTCCTGTTCGTTCCACCCGTCAAGACCAGATCCACAGCTCTATCGTCTCTACCCTCTTGGCCCTTATGGATGGACTTGATAACAGAGGGGAAGTTGTTGTAATCGGTGCAACCAATCGCATCGATGCAATTGATCCGGCACTTCGCCGACCAGGACGCTTTGATCGCGAGTTCAATTTTCCCTTGCCCACCCTTGAAGCGAGGCGATTAATTTTGAACATCCATACCAAAGAATGGAAGCCGCCATTGATGCCAGACTTTGTAGACACGCTGGCTCAGAAAACTGTTGGCTACTGTGGTGCGGACATAAAGGCGCTATGTGCTGAAGCAGCTTTCTTAGCCTTGAGGCGTCAGTTTCCAGAGATCTACGAATCCAAGCAGAAACTTTTGCTTGATGTTTCCAGTGTAAAAGTAAGTTAAATCGCATTTTTTTTACATGATCCACACTGACCTCTAAGCCTCTGAGCAAGGTGACTTAGAGGTTAGCATTCTCGTCTTGCATTCAGTAAACCCAGGTTCGATTCCTGGGTCGGCTTTGTTAGATTGTGGTTTTTCATGGTTTCCCACAATTCCTCCAGGCGAATGCTGAGATAGTTCCTATATGGTTTCCCACAATTCCTCCAGGCGAATGCTGAGATAGTTCCTATATTAAATCGGCCATGACCGATGTTGGGGTCCATCATGACCAGACTGCTTAGTCTCACTTAATTTGTATAATGATCCCACCTGCCCAAGTGGTACTATGAACTGACTGCAGGGTAAAGAATTGAATTGAATATAATTGTTTTGTTCTTAAATTTAAGTACATTTTTTAATATTTCTATATATTCATCCACTGGAAGATTTGAATGTTATGAATATCCCTTTTTCTTGGTTGAACTCGAAACCCGTTGCTTTTTCTAGGACATTTTGTGTATTCCTTCTACCCGGTACCCCCCTCCTTTATTTTCTTCAATATTTCTTTTGAGAACTGAATAATTGATACATTATCTTAAGTTATGTGAAAGACTCTTATTTTGCATTATAATTTGGCAACCAATTTCTCCCTTTATGTCTCCGTTAATTTTAATGTTTTGTGAAGGATTCAATTGTTTCATTAAACATTTTAGCTGAAAACACGTAATTAATACATTGCGAGTACATTATATGCGTACAAATCATATTACAGCCAGTGTTGATCCAGGGATTGATTTCCTTTCTTTTCTTTCAGATTGAAGCCAAAGATTTTTCCAAGGCAGTTTCTCAGCTTGTCCCCGCCTCTCATCGTTCTTCAGTGGCTGCTGGTCGGCCTTTGTCCGTTGTGGTTCAACCTCTTCTTCAAAACTTGCTCAATTCAGTCTTGAATGCCTTAAAAGCTACGTTTCCTCAGGGATTTCTGCAACAAAAGCAGCTCGGTCAAACGGAAAGTTATTGTAGTGCTACGAATGTGGATTTAGACCAATCTGCTGATGAAAGTATGGATGAAAATGAGTCTGAGGAAATATCACTATGTAGTAATTCTATGGCCTCAAAAAGGCATGGTAGACAATCTTCAATGAAAAGGTAAATTTATTTTTATATATGAAAAACATTTAAAAAATGGGGTATTTTATGAGTATTACCTATAATATGGTATACAAATGCATTAAAATTCCCAAATTTGTTCTTTAAATCTTATATATTTTATGATCAGATCACCGCATATTATACTTTTACAAGAAACAGCTTTGTTAAACATTTTGATTTCTTGTTCTTAGGCTGGCTTATGTAGCAAGCCACCGACCTCGCCTTTTGATCGCTGGTGGTCATGGCCAGGGTCAAAGTACGCATCTTGCTCCTGCTGTACTTCACGTCTTGGAAAGGTTCCCCATCCATAAATTGGACCTTCCAGCCTTGTTTGCTGTTACTGCCAAATCGCCCGAAGAGTCCTGTTCTCAGGTGTGCACCAGTATTGTTAATACTCTTTTTAAAAAGTATGCACCGATCGTCAACAGTGCTAAGAATTTTCTTTTCGTGCAGATATTTTTGGAAGCTCAACGTGTTCTTCCAAGCATTCTCTACCTCCCACATCTGGCCCAGTGGTATGACACTCTTAGTGACACAGTCAAAGCTACGTTTCTTACCCTGTTGGATGATTTGGATCCTACCGCACCACTTCTCCTGCTGGCCACCAGCGACTGCCCATTCGAAGATTTGCCTGAACAAGTAAGATGCCGACAAAGATTTCAAATTTTTCTAAATTAAACAAAATGTTAGTTTTACATGATGGGAGCTGATGTATTTTTATTGATTTAATAAGGTTGATTTCTTTATATTTTTGTGATGCGTGTAGTGTTATTGTTTAATTTCCTTACGTCTATATTTCAATGAAATTGTTTTTTTTTATTTTGGTGGTAAATATCAGGTACAAATTTTATTTGATCATCTTCATGGTGAAGTCGTCCACATGAAAAATCCGAACCGGGAAGATAGGCGGATGTTTTTTTCCGACTTGATCTTGTGCGAAACCAAACTTGCTCCAAAACGGAAGATGAAAAAGCAAAACACTGGTAAGTTATAATTTTTTTTATTGCGGTAGGATGCTAATTATGTTGATTTAATTCTTAGTGACCTTTTCTCTTCAAAGGAAAAAGAAAATTAGTCGTAGCCCCTGCAGCGATACCCCGTTCTTTAAGTAAGTCCGAACTCAAGAAACTGGAAGATAATGAAGAGCGGACCTTAAGGGAATTGAGGATGTTCCTAAGGGAAATTTTATACAAACTCGCTCGAGATAAAAGATTTACTATGTTCACTAAACCAGTGGATACCTTAGAAGTAAGTATCAAATTTAATTCGGCAATCTTTGTTACGCGATGTTCAGACAATTTCGACAACTGTTTCAAAGCAGTTATGCTCGTTGTTTATGAACCAGAACTTTTCTGTGATCTTGAATATATTTTAAACCACAATGACAAGCTTAGGCTTTTTCTCCTTCTGAACAGCCAAATAATGGGAATAACTGCTGATGTATAATAATTGGACCTGTCTTTTGCTAACCTCAAATTCTTTTATAGGTTTCAGATTATCTTCAAGTGATTCAGCAGCCCATGGATCTGGAAACCATGCTGACTAAGGTCGACCTGCACTGTTACGTCAGTGTTGCAGACTTCCTCAAAGACATTGATCTCATTAGTCAAAATGCCCTAGATTATAATCCAGACAACGAGCCATCTGGTACGATGCCCTTACTTTCTCATTTTATAGCCTGAATGATGATTGCTTGCTTTAACCAATTTGAATCCTCAAGTTTGAGGCCAGTTTAGACATTCCAACATTTTTTAGCGCTAATGGGTCGTTCTCTTCATATTTACTTTGCAGGTAAAATAATTCGCCATCGAGCTTGTGCCTTAAAGGACACTGCTCATGCCTTAGTAGCGTCTGAACTAGATCCCGAATTTGAGCAACTTTGTGAAGAAATTCAGGAAGCCCGGCGGCTCAGAGGTAAATTTATCTATTTATCGTAATTCTTTCTATGAAGGAAAAATGAGCAAATTTGTGTGGATGTTCAAAATAAATGTCGTATGGTTAAGGGTCTCACCCATTTTCAGGCCAATGCTCCTACATCACTTGTGATATCATTGTTAAATTGAATTTGTAACAAATATGAACTTTTTTTGGAAAGATTATTCCATCCGCATATCGCATGCAAAAACGACCAAAAGTAAGGATCCGTCTTAGCACGGAGCTTGTTCAGAATGATTATGCCAACCGAGCAAGATGGCTTTGAGGTTAGCATCCTCGTCTTGCATTCGGTAGACCCAGGTTCAATTCCCGGGTCAGCTATCCTCGATTGTGGTTTTTCATTCTTTCCCACAATTACTCCAGGCGATCCCAATTTAAAGAGTGAATCATCTTTGTCATGCTTGCCTAATATTGAAAATTACCCTTAACAAATATAGCTGCCCTCATTTGGACTGTTTCAAGATCCTGAATTTGATTCCCCCTGTCAGGGTTCCAAATAAGAGCGCAGTATTATGACATGAGGCGAACAAACGAACGATGCATAGCCAGTTTCCTTTACATTTTCAGGACATTCTTGAAAAATGTGTTAAGTAAATCTTGGGCGTTGGTTTGCTACCTCAATTAATGCTGGTTAAATGATGATTCCAGGAAAGATTATTAGAGATATTAACACCTAGATATTTGACATTATCAACAAGTGAGTTGAACCCCACCCGAACGTGTTTATGAGGGATGGTAATTATTATTTGTTGAAGTGAAGGTTTAGAGAAGATGTCAATTTTTCAATAGAATTTAATAGAAAATGCAGAAAATGACAAGGGACTGAGAATTCCAGGTGTAACTTATAAATCAAGTTGTTAAATTTATCCACAATTGTTGTCTAAATCTTTTTTTGGACATCTTTTGACTGTTCAGGTTGTGTGCCTGTAAAATTTGCGCCAAAAAAGTATGATGCGCGTCCTCGGTCTGCTCCAAATCCACCGCTTGAAGAGCCAACTTTGGTCGCCACCCCTGCGGGGAATCACTTATCAGACACAGCAAATCAGGTTGATGCACATACTCCGGTTCCATATAGTCAGAAATTACGAGGGGCAACTGTGGTTAATCAGAACCAGACTGCTGATGCCCGAAAAAGTAAATCTGTCATCAACAATGGTAGGTTTACATGCTCCAATTGTGCGTTATGAAGATTTTTTTTAGTTTGTTAGAATTGTTAGCATGGTCGCATCGCCTTCTGTTTTGAGCTGCTCGATTCGGTGTGCGTTTTTTATTTTAAGTTTGTAGTAGTTTCAATATTTATTTTTGCTAATGTAGATAGAATTTGTGCATGCAAGAAGTTTCAAATCATCATATTACCCTCAGCAATTCATTTAACATGTTTTTAGGTGCGTGGAAGATTCCAACGAATCGATCCATTCCAATTAAAAGAAAGCCAAAGGTCAAAAGTCCGTGGTTTGGTGCCCGAAGGCGGACGTTTTTCAGAGCACCCGTCCAGCTAAAGAAACGTGGAACAGCTTGTCCGAACAAGAGCAAACCGGATGTTTCGGTCGGTCTCACCAACGGCTTTGCAGACAAGGAGGAATTGCAAACACTTGGGCTTGCAAAGTTGCAAAACGATACTGGCCATGTGGGACGGAATACTGATGTGCGACTGGCCCATCTTAGTTGGTCAACTTCCGATGGGTCAGCCATACGTGAAACCTTGCCCATCGATCCCTTAACATTGTCTACTGAGCAGTGTGCAAAAACAGGATCCTGTCCAGAGATGCATCCAAAAAGAGTGCAGCTTATTACGGATGTGCGCAATGGCAATGTATCAGTGAGCGAAACTGAAGTCACGTTCAATACAACATCACGGACTTTGGATGTTGACAATTTAGATGACAGTGCTTTAGTGGATGCTGCTGAAAGTGAGAGCCACAGTGAGCCAATGAATTACATGAAGGTATGCTAAGCAGTTAAGATTCTGGATTGTCGAAAGTGAATTTGTCATTTGAAGAAGAGAGAAAAGCACTTCAAATTATGCTTTGTTTGAATTTCTTTATCTGCGTTTTTTACTTGCAGGAAGAAGAAAAGTGCTTACAACACTCGACTGCCGATAGCTCAGTCGTTAGTAAGTTGGGTTGTTCTTTAACCTGCTCATATTGCTGGTGGTGGCTTTTCTTAGAACCACTTTTTAATTTTTTTATTTTGGAGTTAGTAACACTAATTTTGAAAATCCATAGGTGAAACAGACTTGGGCACTGAGCCAGAAGAGGAAACACTCAAGAAGTCGGTTGTCATCAATGAGAATATGTTGGCCAACTTGTTGGATAGAATTGTAAATTCCACTAGCGGGTGCACCATAGACACATTGGAGCGATTCCATTGTCGTTTGCACCACTGCATTTGCTCGCACAGGCAGGAGTGGGATCGGACCATGCTTCTGAAAGTGAGTGTGTGGCACGTTTCCTCAAAATTGAAAACATCATACAGTGATAGCCTGTTAATTTGATCATGCTTGATCCGGTCAGCCATTTTATTTGATCAAAACCTTCAAAACAGATTTTTCCTATGCTGACCGTTATGAAAAAAGTCGCTTAATCTGGTCACTCATTGGCATAATTAGATCGTTTTTTCCCAATGTCCGCATAACACAAATGTGTAAAACAAATTTGAGCAGCTTTCGTGCAAGCACGGACACGTTTGGATAGCAGGCGTGCATCTAAGCATCGCATGCATCAGCGGCTGTACTCCAATGGATATTCTGCAAATTTTAGAAAATTAAATTTCAGCCTTGCAGCAAATAGGCAACATCAAACACTACTTACAACTTTTTTTATGTATAGAATTTTATAAGTAAGTAAATACGCATGTACAATTAAATTTATGCATTTTTAAAACATAAGACCAATTTATTTTGGTAAGGTCAGTCTTTAATTTTTTTGACGATAGTCTAATTTGGTCAACCTCTTATTTCTGTCAAAATCGCTGGAACCGTGATCGAATTAAGCGGCTTTCATTGAGGGTTCTTGTCCATTGGTTATTTAAAAAAGTGTATTATTTAAAATTATTGGGGGAAATATCATTGTCTTAGGTATTGTGAATCATTTTCTTAATGTGTTTTTTTTTTACTATTTCCAGGATTTGGAAAACGTGGTTGACAGTTTTCTATGTAATATGCCTCGACACAGTGCCAGATAGTGCAACTGTGTTCCGGTGAGTAAGAAAATGCGAAAATGTTGTTGGAAAAGTTTCTTTTAAGTTATTATGCAGGTTAGGACGACTCGTTGGTGGATACTCCCGGCAAGCGTTGACCAGTTGTCTTTATAGCAATTATAGGAGGTTGAGGGAAAATCCGTAGAATCCGAAACGATTTACTTTGTTGGGTTTTCATCGTTGCTGGATCTAATACGATTAAAACTGAGTTAAGAGTATTTAATGCGGAGTTTCCGGTAATTAGAAAACGTCTGGACGTTTACATTACAATGTTATTAACCATAGATTGAACATGTGGATAGGTCACCGTGGGATAGGTGTACTTAACGGCAAGCGTTTGTTTAGGTTTTGCAGGATTTCTGACATTTTGATTTTACGCCAACTTAAAATTAAACGGTTCTTGCTCATTGTTCCTGAAATTGAATATGCAGGTGTTTAATTTGTGGATCAATTTAAAATACTGCTGTCGGAACGCGAATTCTTTTTTTTTTCTGTTATTGTAATCTGATCGGATTCTTTATTTGCCAAAAGGCGCACATTTTCAGTTCGGTAACGGTGTGTTCACGCATGAAAGTCCTTTCTGCTCAATTATTATGTCACTGCCATTGCCATCAACTGTACTATTGAAATTGAGCACATCAAAGTCCCATTCCACACTATTGGTTTTAGCGTGCTTTTTCCAAGGTTGCGTTAATAACTTGCCATGCATAAGGAGAGGATTAGTTTTGTTTTTCAAGAAGCTGTGATTCATATGTTGCAGAGAGAACATGCGCTAGATTCCAAAGACCAGAACATGTTCATTTATTTTGACAGCAGAAATTGTCCTTCGGAGATTGCTTAGTAAGCCAGTGTTTGAAAAGTTCATGCTTGGGCAAGAATTTGTGCAATTTATTGTTGCCGGAATTACCAATGCATGTATCGAAGCCAGCGAACATCTCGTTAGATACGTGACGTGCAGTTAGAAGACACCATTATTGTAAGAATAATAATTTTGGGATACACATTCTATCTTGTCACAATGAATTAAGCGAAATGGTGCTACTGTCCCATTAATAATGATATATCGTAGTTTACTCTCCTTTCATTCAATTGCCACTCCTGGACCAGGATCTAACCTCTTTACTGCATTAGCATTTTCACAAGGTCCCAGATTGGAATTGCCCATGCAAGCGTCCAGCTCGTATTTAAAATTCAAGTCTTACATAAGCATGTACTCAAGGTCTCATTCCCTGGCTTCCTTAGCACTCCCTTGTCCGTGGTTCGCATGGGCGTTCTCACAGCGTAAACCAAAGGCGCATCATTGCTACTTAAATTTGGATGCATCGTCGGTCGATTCAGAGAATTAATAAAAAATCAGTTAAGGTGGACCAGTGCGGTAAGCGAGGCCTGCCTTGGCTTCTGCGCTTTGTCAAATTTCATTCTTTTTAACAAAGATACTGATGAGGCGAGAGTATTTTGACTCTATTGAAGTCAAAACTACGAAAGTCAAGTGATGCTTGAATTGTAGCATCATTCTGCAAATCAATTCAGGACAAAACTTCGCAAGAACTCGCTTGTTCTAGTGGTCCATCCAGAGTTGTTTTTCATATTTTGGCCCTTAACGTAGTGACTTTACATTGCATTCGAAACTTGAAGGATGATGTGCGGTGACTCGTTTCATTTGTCTTTCTTGCATTGTCTTCGTGATGGTCAAAGTTCGGTTTTTAATGTTGTTGCTCCGGGGTTAGGGGGGGATAAAAAAGTGGATGGGAAGTTGTCTTCCGAGAGGAACTGCCGAGAATTTTAACCTTCTTTTTTTGCTCGAGCGTCTGACCCATTTGCAAACTTCTGATTTCATGATTTCCGTGTGATATGCCACCAATTGTAATGTGTTCTCATGCCAGACATGACCCATTGCAAGCCGCAACTCAGTATTGATCTCCAGGATTGGCGTTGCCCGCAATAGATGCATAAGTAGCTCCGAAAAATCGAAATTGTAAAAAAAGAATTTGGACAAGTAGTCATAAATGTCCTTGATTTTGCACCAAAAAACGATAGCTCTTTGCTTCGAATGCCAGGCCTCTTGGGGTTGGCTGGACTCTCCTCATCTAAATCAAGGACTGGGCTCGAGGCAATCTCTTCAGCGGAAAATCGGAAATCCCACATCACCAGTACGTGTTCTTCATTTTGAATTTGATGTTCGATGAATTTCGGCGTTGAACGTCTTTCTGAATTCATGCAACAGGCTAATGGGGTAATGGCACTGTTACGGTTATCCTGCTGCCGAGTTCAGTTTTCGTGCCCGGATCGCGAGGTAATAACAGGATCTCAAACATTGACCATAAATTCATAATCCATTTAATAAACTTGAAAGAGTTATTACCTCGTGCTTGTATAATATTTATAATACCCAAATGTTACACTGCCAGTTGACATTTCCTACTGCCCGTCTTTCGACAGAACTGTTATTTTGATCGGGAGGCTCTTTTTGTATTACATGTATTATTATTAATTATTATTATTATTATTGTAATGCGCAGTACCTCGACTTAATGAGAATGTCCCTGTCCGTTCTGTTGTCCATGCACTGCCATTTTTTTCCATGTCCTTTTTTACATAAACTTTTTTTTATTCCTTGAATGTGTTTGTGAACTTCATTCACTCGAGTTGATGACTTTGATCTCGTATTTAATCTGGGATTTAAACGCGGTGATCGTTAAAATCGGGAATCTTAAACAGTAGCATCCCATAATTCATGACTGCCATCAAAATTCTACCAAAAGGGCTGCAAGATAACGGAATTAAAGATCTGATGCAACGCTCATTTACTTCTCAGTTCAAAATGCCATGCTGGTCTTGTGCCAACTTTTTTTTTTGCGCACGCTTTGGAAATTTCAATTAATTAGATGTGTAATAAAGTATCTTTGAATTACTTCTTTTATCTACATGTATGTAATTATTTCTTTTTGCTTAGAATTGGACGTTTATGCGGCGTCATCTTTAGACGCGTATCAAAGTCACAGCAAAGATAGCATGTTAAAGTTCATTCTATTGTTTGGTTTTTCAATCTGTATTTGAGTTAATGGATGGAATTCCATCATGACAGATTTGCTACACGTTGTGGTTTTCAGCGCCATCTATGAAGCATTCAGCATAACTGAAAGGTGAGCCGAGTTTTGTGAGGTAGCTTAGAGGTTAGCGTTCTCGTCTCACATTCGGTAGACCCGGGTTCGATTCCCGGGTCGGCTATCCTCG
>JAQGBX010001423.1:0-24992 GCA_034698745.1 Megaphyllum sjaelandicum | reverse complement strand
AGCTAGTGACTCATCTAGAATTAAAAAAGGGGAAATTCCCTATTTTGCAGCTGTTTCTGGATGAACCTGTCTGAAATAAAAACCTGTCTAAAATCAAAATTTCCCCCGATCCCAAGCGTTTGATTTTAGACAGGTTCTACTGTATGATGATTCCAGAAAGCTTATCACAGATAGCATTGCACGTCATGATCTCGTATTGAGCTACTCTGATATATTAACCGTCAAAGAAACGTCTAAAAGTCCAATAAGAAATTTGTAGAGATTTATAACTATAGTATGTGTTGATTTCCGACATTTATTTATCAATAATAAAATTACAGTTGATAGTTTTTATTACCGTGCATGTATGTAACCATGCATTGCGAACTCGCAGGACAGGAAAGCTTGCTACGATAAATGTATCTCAGGAACTGAAGCCGTTGTCATTTATATTTGTCATGGATTCGAACAAAGCATGGTTGCATACATGTGTGATATCAACGATGACAACCTTAACTTAATTTTGAGACTGATACCGGTAATTGAATGTAGCAAATGTACACGTTGTACTAATTTTACGACGCTATACACACTTTCTATTTAGATTTTTCGTCCTATCTTTAACGGTTAATACTCGTACATGAACATGTACATGTATATCTGTCACTCAAATCGTGAACCTGACGTGCGATGTTACGTTCCATATGGTTTCTGGAATCTTCACATGTCGCTTCCTATTCAACTGTGAAAGCTATGTCTAGTTGTTGCCATATGAACTATATTCGACAGGCCCAGCCGTACTGTGTGCCTCATCCGATACAATGTATATGCATTATTTATAAATACATGTATATACAGGATGTCCAAAAGTTTAAATACATAGGAGAAACTAACTCTGCTCCATCGGCTCTCCCACTTATGGTGAACTTGTATTAACACGTAGTTGAACTTCGAAAGATATCCTAATTTAAATGACCCATGTACCTTTCCCAAATACACTATGGCCTTCACATGGGCCCGCAGGTATGGAAAATGTAGCTACAATGTTTTACAATCAGATATGTATGACTGCATTCGGAACAACTTCCGTATTACAAGCTTGTATATCCGTAACTTCCGTAATATATGCAACTTGCATACTGCATTGTCTATAATGGAGTCGGTGATATTCTATTCAGAAACATTGGGATAGAAAAACTATTTGACAAGAGCATTTTCCGGATGGATAATTATATTTTTTTTCGGAAATGACAGGTTTGTTTGGGGCCAATCGATATAAGGTAATCTACAATGTATCATTTTACTCTTAGCTGATAGCGTAACTGTAAATAAAACGAAAACTTTTATTCAGATTTTACCTAAAAATAAAAGTAAAAATTTAAATTTAAAAATTTAAAAGCATTTTAAAAGTTGCAATTATAGGTTCAAGCGGCCTTAAAATGATTCCTAAGGTCAACACCAACTTTCTGAACACCCTGCATAATAGTTTTATCGTTCCTATGAATGCCATTACCATACCCGTTATACTTTTTTTAATGGGTTATTATTTGTGTCAAGCCAGTGTAAAATTATTCAAAATTATTTGCTTTGCTGATTCTGACATTTGTTTCAGATACATACATGTACAGCTTAGAAAGTCACTTTTCATAATTTTTCGCATGAATAACTTAGGCCTATCACCCAGCACATAACCTACAGTTTTACGCGGAAACGTCACTCTGGTTTATAGTCTAGTGTTTTTGTCGCGTTTTGATTTGTTTATTTATTAATTCCGGGCACCATTAAACGATACTGCAGCTTGATTTTGATATATATCTGCTCTTTTTTAATTACAGGGTGTCTTAGTTCAAGAAGTAGATGAAGGTCAACCCTGTCTGTCGTGTCGAGATAAATGTCCTGGATTCAGTGCCCATATTTGGAGGCAAGTGAACAGTTTCCTAAGCAATTGCTATAAGCGTGTACACAAGCCTGACATCTGAATGCATAGCTCGAGGTCTTTGGCCATGAAATATTTCTTCACTTTTGCCAAAACGCGTGTTTATAGAGCGAGGATGTCAACTTAAAGCTGCGTGATTTAGCTTCTTTCGAGGATTTTCAGTAAACTTTATAAGCTGTTTATTTCCCTCACGCTCCAGCCACACACATTTCTTAGACACGCAATTTGCGAGTTGAGATCACTGATAGTGATTTACGGGTTCGTCTTTCAATGGACTTAAGAGATCTGCATAATAACTGAAACGTCTAAATTATTAAATAGTAAAATTTCAAGTACCCATAACTTGGGGTAAGTTTGTCTACCGTGAGGTGACTGTCCACCAAAATGGTTTGACAATTTCCGCCATTTTCATTTAAATGTTAGAATTTTTCCTGATTCCAGTAGATAAAACTATCAGCTGTACTGATAGATGCTTTCTTCAACTTTTCATAACAATTTACTCCATAACATCTTTAAATATAAACACAAACACATTTATGAATATTTGTACTGTTAGAATCCAGAAATTAATGGTTAATAATGTTACGGTCATTGAAATTAATGAAAGTGGTCCCATAGTGATTCTCCGAGCCTAATTTACACCTGGAGAGGAAATTATTTTTCAATCCCAGAAATAAAAATCAGTGTGTATGTTTAGTACTCAACTAATTGTTAAATTACCAGTTTATTGTCATATTTTTGGTATTAAACCATATCAGCCATTGAAATTTACATATATTTTGACTTATCGATGTTCCCTGGACATAAATTGATTTTGTTGTTGTTAAATAATGTGTAATTTTCTCTGAGTTTCAATGTACAGGTGTACAACACTTTATGAAGACCTATAAAGTGCATTTTTGGACATAAGACAAAGTCACCCCCGGTCGACGTGACTATATTTGTCCCACATTAAAAAAAATATTCTAAAATACTAAATTATTAAAAACTGAAAAATAATATACAAAACTGTTCCTTGGAGAGTCAATAACCTCTAAAACATATCAGTACATTTATCAATTTCAAATTGCGGTGAGTTTCAAGAGTTTCAATAAAAAAATGGGATGCAAAACTAGTCAAAGTCACCCCAGTTTATGGTACTTACAAATTGTATGCTACATGTAACTATGGCAAATTGTTCATTAATTTTTTTGCGAGTTTGTCCCTCAGCCTCCAAATTACTTTATTTACAAAACACGTCTTAATCTTGACCTTCCAGAATGGTCCGATGTAGCGTTATCGTCCAATATTATGCTTTTTATCATTTTTAACGCATCTGATAAAAACAGATACTGCTGCACTGATTTAATATCAAAGATTGCTTTACAATATTTCAAAAAAAAATCGCAAAGTGCTAAATGAAGCATATAGTAATTTTCAAACATGCACACAATTTTAACGTTTTAAGTGCCCTCCGTCCTGGTAATGCAATTTTTTCAACAATCTTTTTTTTTTTAATTTTCCCTTCGTGTTCATTATTTTCCTGGACCTGAGTTGAATGACGCCTTCTGTTATTTTCCAGTAACATTTTAAACAGTTTCACCATTTCACTTTCCAACCCCATTTTTCTGCATCTGTTTAGCAAATGTGTTCATTTACATAACTCATTAATATAACAAATACCACGAATCAGCGAGTACATTTTGCGGGCCCAGACGCTTAAAATCCTAGGCCTAATGAATTTCTGCAGAAATCAACATTTTGGCACGACGCCTTTTTCGTTTAATTTCAATATACAGGATGCATCACAAATGTTAATCCTCATTACTGAAAACACATTACTCCGCATACATGCATTTATGCCATATTTGTCAACAGGAGGGCATCACGTGTCCCAAATTTTTTTCTGGATTACACAATACACCTTCGGTACGTGTATGTATAACAATAGGTCCTGGTCCAGCATGTACTTTGCGTCATATGCTGCGGTACGGAAGATATTGAGTTTGGAAGAATAATGTAATTTTGACAAAATGATTAATTGTACGCAATCATTGAAAAAGTCGCTTAACATTATTCAAAATCAAAAAGTTATTTCATCCACTCTCTACGTAACGGCTGCCAAATTATGCTGACAATGTGTAGGGTAGTGTGTCAAGGGTGCTGCTTATTGGATTTACGCTTTTTTTCAGCACCGAAATGGCCCCTTGTAAAACCTATTTGTAAAACGAATGCTTTGTTGCTTAAATATTTGAGGTTTCCAACAGATGGTTTTTTCAACTGTCGCATCAGGAAAATTCACGCTCCTGGAATTGTTATTCGAGAAAAACTTTACTACCGTATTCACGTACCCACCGCATCCTACTGCTTTATTCGGTAACATGACTTATTTTGTAAACTTGCTTGAATATGAGTTGCTTGAGCGCGATGCATAAATCCTATCCTTGAGCACTAAAAATATATTTTGCTATACAGTCTTTGCATTGAAAGAAGATTGCGAATGCTTGATTTTGTCAACTGTCAAGGTGGCCGTCAAGCTCGTAAACCCATTAAAGTCTAAAATTCCATTAGCTCTGATTTACTCCAAATAATTTATGCGACAGAGAATATTTTTCCTAATGCACATTATCCCTTTTTCTGTATAACACAGGTTTAGAAAACGTTTAAATTACGACGTTTATTATTCAAGAAATCTGATAATATACAACATGAAATACGCAATACACTGTACTCGGTATAATCAACAATCTTCATTTTCATTGATTGAATATACTGTACATGTACCGTATATATTTCTGAAATTCTACATCAGACTATTACTGCAGTACATTTATATACGAGCCACAAAATCACCACTAAAGGCGATATTTTAAAAAACTGTTAATTCATCTTTCAAGTCCTGGAAATGTCTTTGTCCCATAATTTAGGTTTAATACAATACTTAGGTGACGAGTGTTAAATGATAATGGAAATATAGGTATACAGTATGTGTATGTTACTCAGCAAGAGTTAGTGTTTAAACTTTAAATCCTTTTAAATTGGTAACAGAAGGTTTTCTAATTATTTGTGAAAAACACCTGATGATATCTAACGTCCTCGCTTTAAAATCTGATGATTCCCCACATATTAGGTGTATTCAGCCAGAAACTTTGCGAATCTCACTTTGGTAGTCGAAGTCACGTGTGCAAAAAGGAATGAATTAATTGGTTTAAAATCAGTGACAACCTTAAGTAAATTTCTTAAAATAAATTTTGCACACTCGAATTCCCAACTGCCAAAGTGCACACAGCTTACATGTTCTGTATGTCTGAGCACATTAACCAACTAGACAGGGTGGCCACAAAATTTTCATTTTCAATATCCCTAGCTGACTTTTCCCTGACTAAAATCCAAAATTCCTGACCAAAACTTACTCGTTAATGCATATCAATTTTTTTTGGCATAATGAAAAATAAAATAACAATTGCAATGAGAAGTTTGGCAAAACACTAGATTTTGTTACAGGTCTAGCTGAAGAGGATTGGGGATGGAGCTGCTAGCAGACTGAGTTCATGAATAGCATTTTGCTTTTATTTGGAAAATTTTTCTTGACCACTCACAAATTTCCCTGACATCTCCCTGACCTGTGGCCACCCTGCTTGATGGAGGAAAATAACTATACTAAGACAATTATCAAATTTTCATGCACGTTTCAATCTAGCTCTTAGCAAATTTCTCGTAGATCACCGACTAAGCATTTCCAAACATTTATTTCGAGCGCACGTCACTTAGCATATTTCGCTCAGCTCATTTCTGTGTCAAGTAAAGCCCATTTGCAAATGCTGCGACACTACATATATCTTTCCGACCCGTGTCGACCCGCTTTCGCAAACACGCTGAATTTTATGTATTTGTTCGGTGCATTTCCTAACGCCGTTTTCTGGCGTTGAATCATCCAGCTCCTCTCACTTCTAAATCCAATCGATATAAAACTGCGAAATTTCGCAGCATGCAACTGTCCGCTTGCTGTGATTTGAACTGGCTAGCACATGTAGTGGCACATTGCGGGTTGGGGGGATGCTCCTCCTATGTCGGTATATTTTTGGGGCTTGGCTGACACTCAATGGTAACCATTGGTTGCTCCTTTCTAAGGCGACTTCAATAACCCCTTTTATCATCGTTTTCACAACAAGCGTTTTCTCATTCACAAAGCTATTTTCTCCCCTATCTTCTACGCTGCAATATATGCACTCGAGTCTGCCTGGAAGATTTTCTGGCGACGAATTTTTTTTATGCAGACTTTTTTTTTTTCATTCCGACCCTGTTGCAAAATGCATTCGAGAGGATGTTTTGACGATGGATAGGGTACAAAATGGCCGCCATATTAAAAGAGCATTCGTCCTGTGACGAGCAACTAGCAACAGCGATCAGCTTCGCCTATATTTCGTCCTAAGCTATACATCTTGGAGGAAGTGTGTGGGGAGCATCCTCCTTCCTCAACAGTGACGTCACGGGGTGTATATTTGGGCCCGGGTTGGTTAACGCACCGAGTCGAACAGTCGAAAAGTTGTGCGAAAAATGTGCGAAGCTGCAGTGCGCAGGCGCGGGCTACCACGTGCTTTTTGAGTTATTTGGTGAATCGCTTTGGCTCAGCGTCGCAAGGTGGATATATTGAACTCTGGATGGCGAAGTCACAACAAAACGAAAATTGAGCGGTTGAATTATAGCGGCAAAGGCAGAAAAATCACTCTTTAATCTGAGTGGGATTAAAAGTGCACATGCGCGGACGCTCATAAGGGATGCCACGAAGGTCCCATAAAGGGTTAGTAATATCCGTTTATTTATTGTTAGCAGATTGAGGGACGTTCATGAAGTCTATTTTCGGGGGGGTTGGTGAGGAATGGTGCGTGAGCCAGGATTTTATAGCCCCATAAAAATCACGTTAACAGCTCGTAGAAACGTCCTCCTCGTGAAAACGCAAATTTCAGATAACATTATGGACTCGTTGAAGTGATGATAAAGTGAAATTTCTCCATTCGATCGGAAGGGGTCAGATTTGAGATTAGGAAGGCGTGGACTTATTCTGGCTTTTTTTAGGTGTTTGAAACGATTCACGAAACATTGAACGCGATTAAGCATAACGGCAGATAATGTTGCTTGAATAATTAATTGTTACCAAGTTTAGATTTTTTGGGCTACTTTTTGATAAAAAAAAAAAAACAGGAATTAGATGGATTGCAAAAGATGTCGTTGGTTTTGACGGGGCTGTGCTCAAAAATATTCTATTATTTAATAAAGATCTTCGGAAAGATTCTCGCTTAAAATAAATTCTTGATGAATGTATAAAGATGAATGATGAATGAAATAAATCATGATGAATGCAAGTTTCCGTAACGGGCTTAATTGGTTTTTGTTTGTTAATCTACGATGTCATAAGCGATTGAACTTAATCGGAGTTTGTAATAGATTTGTTCGTCACATAAACCATGGACGAATTAGCCAACAAAAGCTAACAAAAATGAATTTTTTTTTTACTTTTGCACTTTCCTAGTTTTAGGCATTCCTCAGATATTATGAATTCTCGCACTGACCTGAATTTTATTTGCATAAACTTGGAAATTTGTCCTTTTTCGTGTTTTTAGGCTAAAACAGAAGTTGAAACCCAAGTCATCTGCTGACTAACATATTTGAGATTTCATTGACCCCTTAAAACACGTTGATTGACGCGTATGACAAAAACTCCTGCACTAAGCTCTAACGTGTTTACAAGAGCTTACATTTACACATTTTGTTTGCGGCAATATGTGATTCCCCCAATTATTTACAGTCTGCCATCAGTGCCTGTTGGGGTCTTCCATAAATTACGTTACGTAGTTTTACTGTTTTAGTACTTTTTTTAAAAGACATTTCCTAGCTTCCCCTCTTTATTAATGAAACCCTTCAAAAAACATTCTCAATTCGATGCATCACATGTATACATGTAAGTGCGAAGCTCTAACATCTTAATGACTTGCTCATCAGCACTCAATATGAGACACACTAATTAAGTATTAGGGGTAAAATAATGCAC
Organism: Megaphyllum sjaelandicum; assembly: GCA_034698745.1. Taxonomy (NCBI): domain Eukaryota; kingdom Metazoa; phylum Arthropoda; class Diplopoda; order Julida; family Julidae; genus Megaphyllum; species Megaphyllum sjaelandicum. The sequence goes on along the minus strand of JAQGBX010001423.1, from coordinate 17,049 downwards.
TTAGAGAAAATTAAAAATTCATGAGGACTATTTATAATAGGCGACATTTCTAATTGCGATTGCCTAAAATGCTCTTGTATAATTAAAGATATTACAATTTATCGAAGGTATTAGTTTTCATTATCCATTAGTAATGTAAAATCAGTGAGTGCATTGCCCTACACCCAAATGCAAATATAAAATGCCATTAACTTGACAATATAAATCGATAATAAAAGCATTATTAAAAATATTTTGTTCGAAAAACAAATGGACTAAAAATATAAAAAAAAATATTCAGCTGAGAATAAATATTGGCAAACTCTCTACATTGAAATTGCACACCACATATTTTAGCACTTTGTTTACCAGTTATAATCTTGGCATAGGACTAAGCTGTCAGGCTTTCAATAAATATTTACTAGTCCAGTAATAGTTTTACTAAAATGGATTACAATTTCAGCGATTAATTTTCCGCTAATTTTAATCATTCCCTCATTTATCAATATTAGTAAAAGAACGCTGATAGCACACCAGCGTGCATTTTTGGCGCTTAAATCTGGCAATGTCTCAAAACTTAGTTTTCAAATTTTGCAAGCCATGAAGCTCTCTAAGAATATAAACTTACTAAGAAAATAACTGCCTTCAATTAACTTTGTTTACTAAGCCACATGCGCAGTGGAAATTTAAAACTCCTCAAATTTATGTTTTAATAAATGATAATACAGTAGGCCTACATATAAGCTACATGCAGTATACCAATAACCACATTAATTATACTAAATGCACAAAACTACTGTAGATGTATTAAACATCTGAGTTTAAATGTCTGTAAAGCTTATAACATTAAATAGAGTTTAAAGCTGATAGATTAAAAGAAACTAAGTCCATTTTATTTCTTATTGTACATAAAATTTAAGGAATATTAGGACGTGTTCCTTATTGAATTTCTTCATGAAGTTAACGCGAAACTAACCAAACACAATGAAAACTTTAGCGGTCTAAATTAGATATCGAGTTATTTTCCGTAGTTTTCCGCTGTAAAATATTTCCCATGAACATTGACAGTTTTATTTACTTCTAAATTATTGCCTAACACCTTGTACAAGATCCTAGTTGGTAAAAAAACTAGTCTTAAAGCATTAAAAATGTAGTTATTTTCTTTAACAGTCTTCATTGCATAAAGGCTTCAAATATGTCCCCCTTCCGTTTCATGCAATATTTTAACTAGCTTAACTCGTGTTTGAAAACCCCAAACAAATATAATACCCCATTCCACCTATCTACATCTGTAATGTTATTGCAGTCCAAGATTATGTGATGACTTTTTACGACTGAGTATTTATGTGCCATAAACTTAAGTTACATTGCATTCAGTCAAGCCTTTACGCCCTTAAAACAGTTATACCCTATTAAATAGCTTCATAAAAACAGTATATTTGCGTGGTTAGTGTTTTTGAAAGTGAAAGGATACACACTTAACATTCAAATATACACAACGCACTTTTGCTATCCCATAAGGACTATAGGATATCCTGTTTAAAACTCTATACAATACAATTTAATATGGCTATAATTGTTTAACATCACGCAGAAACCATCCGTGCAACTTATTGTCAAATTTCCTCAGCGTATTTTAAATTGTTACAGCTAATGCTCATTAATTGCAATAGTAACTAAATATTTGATAAACATTCTTAAACAACACATTACTTTAGTTATATACAATGTAGAAACAACTATCCAGCGTTAGAAAATCCGTGATTCAACGCGTGACCCAGTTTTGACTTATATATAGATAATGCGATGAATTAGACAGGGAAATTAATACAAACTTTAAAACAGTAGGGTGAAATTTAAATATCATTACGAACATTTACAGTATAAACGAAAGTATAAAGATACAGCATGTACGGTATACATGTATGTGTATTTGAAATTTAAATCTGAAATTCTACAATTAAGCCGGTGCACGGTGTGTTAAACAACAGAATTTTAGATCATAATGCAATTGTAGATCATTGTAGCACTACATGTACAGTAAAAACTGGAAAAGTGACCACCTTTGAATGGTGACCACCTGTTTATGGTGACCACTTTTTAGTGTATTGTTTTTTCTAGTGTACATTTCCTGCATAAAAATGCTCTGTATAGTGACCAGTGTGTGTTATCTTTTTTGCATTTTCACATTGTAAATGTACCTTATAAAGTGACCAGATAACAGATGAGTCACATTAAATCTTTCTTTGCTTCGGTATGATGCTTCTACATGATGCTTCTGTAATTTTTTTGGTTTTGTGGTTTTTTACTACTTTTATTACAGTCTACATGTACCGTTTTAAGTACAGTGTACATGTTCATTATTTTAATGTAATTCATGATGCATTCTTTGTATACTGATCACCTGTGTTCAGTGACCAGCATATCATTTTTTTGGTGGTCACTCTTAACAGGTTTTACTGTATGTTAATGCTCTCAGCATTTCTAAGAGATGGCGACTCATTTCCGGTAAACATGCAAAAGAAGTTATCATCACTTGCATCACGCTGAGGAAAGGCTCATGTTAAACATCAATTACAGGATATATCACCCATCACATGTTCATTACGTGTAATTGCGTGATGGCATTCCCCGTTTCGATTGCAATATCGCGGAAGTGTAACTTCTATATGTGGGTAAATCGACGCAAATAAATGGAGAGAAATTGTTGACAGTAATAGACCTATCCATTTGTGTTTCAAGGGTGCTTAAACATGTGCGTTTATTTTGATTTAAAAGAGAGATGAATGCGTCTGACAGCGAATGATGAAACTCGTGTCAGCTAGGCTTCGTTGGCTTCAAGACCATTAATGCCTTTACGAGTAGGTGCGCCAGACAAGGTTTAATGGAAGTTATGACAAGGGACCGTAAGAATAGAAATGATGAGCCCAAGGTTATGCAGTCTCCTCGCAAAAATCCCAATTACGACGCCATTTTATTGCAGTAAGTGCAGCAAAAAACGCATCACAGATGACGCGCGCTATGATGACCTCGCAGACATTTTGGAAATCTTTATTTACAAGTACAGTAAAACCTGTTAATAGTGACCACCAAAAATAATGCTAAGTTGGTCACTATACAAAGAATGTCTGAATTAAATTAAAATAATGAACGTACACTGCACTTATGCATGTAGACTGTAATACACGTAGTAAAAAAGCCACAAAACCAAAAAAGTACAGAACCATCATGCCCAAGGGTTGAAGCAAGATGTAGCGCGACTCATCCGTTATCTGGTCACTTTTTAAAGGTACATTGGCAATGTAAAAATTGGAAAACAAGACAACACACGCTGGTCACTGTACACAGTAGACAGGTGATCACTGGTCACTATAAAGAGAATTTTTATGAAGGAAATGATAGAAAAAAACAAAATACTAAACAGTGGTGAACATAAACAGGTGGTCACCATTCAAAGGTGGTCGCTTTTCCAGGTATTACTGTATTTAATATGACGTTAACTTCAGAGACATTTATTTTTTCAGTTTAAGACAATACCCGATACTTATCGAAAACATGAAATCGGATTAAATTATCATCGAATTCATTATCAATATTCCTCGGGAAATGAGTTTGAACATCCCATATAACTTTTCAATAAATTTCGAGTTAGTTGTCTCCCTGCAAGCAAACGGTCATCTGCTTTAACTGATCGTAAATTGAAGCACACGCGAATTTTTATCTGAAAATAGCACAACATACAGAAAATGTGCCATGAATGAGAAAATACAGTAATCCTGGACAGCTAAGGGCGACTTTAGTGAAAAAGAATCATTGCAGTCCTTGAAAAGCTTCGCTGCAAAATAAATGAGATTTTCGTTGCGATTTTTGGTTCATGTACTGTACGTGCATCCGAATATTGTACGGGAATTAAAAAGCACAAATGTCATTGGCTAGAGCCGATGAATAAGTATAGTTTAGGGACGGAGGGACAATGGCTTTCTAAAACTGGCGAGGAAAAACGAATCACGGTTTTAGGCAATAAACGATTTCAAAAGGAATCAGATGGCAATAGGCCAAAGTAAGCAAAACTTTTGCAGTTGTTAAAAAAAATACTAAAAACGACATGCAAATTAAAAAGCTTTTCAATGTGGACAATGAGATTTTATCTCAAAGGCTTATCGTTTTCGTCATTCGCGTGCACCGAGGAAGACAACTTATTCAGAAGGAAACAGTTGTTCTTATAACTGGATATATCATGATCAAGTTTGAACAAACCATGGCATAGCATAAATGACTTTGGAACAAGCACGTAAAGTGCAGCTAGACTAGTCAAATCACATACACTGTATATGCTTTTGGGAGGAACACGTGTCTGCTGATGCCTAATCAAGTGCCTTACTTATCTCTGGATGAAGGATACACACAACGTTAATGCACTAATCAGCACTATGAGGACTCAGTCCCTTCTGGCATGGTTAATGTTGGATAATTGTTAATGGGTTTGAGATTGTGATTGTTAGTTAAACTGTAGGAGCTGTTTACCATGTACTGCAGGTTTACATGAAATCAAACTTTGTACAGTAGTTATCTATTGACAGTTCTGGACCAGCCCTTCCTTCTTGGCTAACAGAATTCATTAGTGGCGCTCGTTTGAAGGGCCTCCAATCCAATCCACATGTACTTTAATTTCGCATCCAAAAATAGCCTGGTGCCGGTGGTTGCCACCGACGATTTCTGCACACCCCCAAACGTTTGCCAACTTTAAACGCGATCCACCGCAACCTCATCATCGTCATTAGCAGCGCAGCAATTCATGCAAATCAGCAGCAGGCCTCGCGGATAATTTATAGTTGACATATCCATATTCCTGCACCACACGCTCCATTGTTTTTTTGGCATTGGCCTTCTTTTTTTCGGGACTCCTGCAGGGGCGCCCTCCCATTCTTGTTGCGCAGCTTTCAGCCGGAGCGCCGCAACCTTATCTCCAGAGAGATAGGGGTAGAATATGGCCTTTTCGATCGCGCATTTGCACCATCTTGGCAAACCTGATGCGAAAGAAACGCGCTGATAATGAGATATTGTGGGGGGAAGGTGTCGGTGTGGCCAACTCTGCATAAAAATAGTGACGGTGGCTTTATCGCCTCCATTAACCACGTGCTAGTTTTCCACCTGCCTACGTCACGGTGAACTTGGCTTGGGTGTGCCTTATTGTCACATTGTTATCATTAGCCAGCCGAGCAATACACGTGTTTCCAAACAGGGACTGAAAAAGTATTAGGATATATCCGAGCATCACTGCAAGCGCAGTGACGAGACAACACTGCTTTTTGCATCGCTTATCGCACCTAACGTCTGACGCAGGAAACCATCGTGTTAAGCTTTGATGATCAGAAAGGAGTAAGTATACAGGGGGCACATATCGGCCTCAACAGCCTCGCTTATTGGTGTACGAATAAGTGTCGTCTCAACTTCTTGTTGTATCAGTCAGTAATCAGTGTTTCCGGTTCGTATCGCTATGCGATACGATGTACATTGGGCATTTTGGAATTATCATTGAAATTTCAAGTATTATCGATGTTGTACTTGTACATCAATAGGAATAAGATAAGAAACGTGAACACCGAGAGACTACAATATTTGTTGTGTACAGAAAGTTGTTTGCGAAAAACTTGGCATGATGCGCTGAATTTCGAAAAAGCTATAATGAGCTTGTACTTCCTATACATTGTATTGGCGTACGCATAAAATGTTGAGCATGATGTTGCAATGATGTTGGGTTCCGCATTATCGCGGAGGTAACTACCGAATAATTTGGGTTGATGGATTACACCCCCCTACCACATGGTATTTATTTACTGATAGTAGGGTACTGAGTTGAATTGAATTGAACTATCATACTGTGTATTTTAAACTGTTTTAGCATACATGTATAAGGGGTACTCGCACTTTAGCAGTCACGTGGGAAAAATCGACATGCCGATTGGTTTATTATTCCCTGAAAGTTGTTGTTTGAAAATCAATTAGTGAACTACTTTTGCACACGTAACTTCAAGACTGTTGAACTCTTGTATGTATGATTCGCAAAGCTTATGTTTGAGTACCCCTACAGATTATAATTCCGATTACCTCGGATTATGATAGTGTAATCTGCGTTTAACACGGTTTCTAGAGTGTACACTTTTTAATCATTATTCGTATAATCGGTTTTAAATGCCAATGTGAATTACTGACATTTGGAGTGTAAGGACATGTAACCTCATTAATGGCACGTGTACCTTATGACACGCCATTACTTCAGCTGACTTCAAGTATTAAGGAATTAAAGCATTTTCAATTTTCGAGAACTGACGTTATATCTTTGAAGATGAAACTAAAATTAACAAAATCAGAACCCTTAACATTTCATTTATTTGGAGTGGACTTTTTACAGATCCGTTAAAATTTCTGCCAATTTAAAGCCATGTGTCTTACTCTCATTGGAGAATTTTTACCCCAATGACAGTAGACAACGTCGAGTTCAGATCGAACCCAAATGACCTTCCTTGTCATGGAAGTTATTTGGATTGATATGGTCAATATTTGCTATTTTTTATTATACAGTAAGTATTCGCTCAAAGTGGTATGTGCATGGAACGACTGTTGGCATAATACCCTTTCATCCAGAAAAAAACAAAAAGAGGGTTTTCCAAGCGGATGATTGAAGATGCCAATATTTTAAGTCCCTTATAAAGTTAAGGATATCCCCTAGGACATAATGAATTCGTGGCACTTATAATAATTTTAAAATTTAAAAAAAATGCATTATGGGAGGAGTGCATGCAGGCTACTACAAGATCCGAGATGGTAAATGCCAAACGTCTTAACCAAAATGTGACGTATGCATGCAAAATTCGTTAATGAAACACTCGAGTTTATGCAAATAATTCGCTCGCAAATATAATCAGATCCTTCACAAAATATATTCACACTTCGGGGTTCCCTCTCGTATTATTGCTCTATGTAAAGTATAAAGGGAATGTGATTTCCAGACAGAATTAGTCAGGCGTGAAAATAAATAACCTTATTCCTACATTATTTTGATTTCAACTGTTAGCAATCCAAAAACATATTCACGAAACGAAACCGCACTTAAATTGAGTGCACTGAAGGGTTATGGGAGGGAAATGCAATAAATGCAATATTCTACATTACCCTTCTCTTTTCGAACGGAATAAACGATTAAAGTAATCGGATTTTCAAGCATTTTATGTCGCGAAGGCTAATGCTCAAGGGTAAATTCGAAAGGTTTGGTGACATCATGTTAAGAAGAGATTCAAAGGAAATCTCACCAATTTAGAGAGTGGACAGATTTGAGAAAACTAGTGATCGAATCTTTGTAAACATGCACGCCATACAAGTATACATATGCAGTATACTGTATATCGATGTAGAACAAACTTAACTGATCAAAGTTGAGCTTCCGTCATCAGACCATCGATCTACTGATAAAACAATCTGAAAAAATCCCCTTTCTGAGATAACCATCTCAACGATTTAACATGTTGTGAAACTTTAAAAATCTAAAGATGATAAAACTAACAATTATTCCAGATTTGTTAAAATAAATGACTTACCTTACAAGTAAGTGAAGCACAAAAGCGTTGAGAACACACGTGAAGTTCCGTATACATGTATATAGGCCTACAACTTCTCATAAGAACCGCCATTTTGAATCTGGTATTTCCGCACGATGGCATTTGAATCATATCGTTAGCGACGTAATCGCAAACATTGCTTCTTCATCAAATCTAATGAAAATAAAATTAGTTTAGTATCACTGTCGTTTTTAAACGTATTCGGAGATATCTAAGAGGTTTTGAACATCGAGTATATTATTTAAATTGAAGCAAAATCGTTAAACTTTTAAAAATGCAATGCAATAATAATCAATAAGCCGTGGATTAATCTAGTTAAAAATCTCCTTTTATGACTAGACATTATTGATTATAAAAATGATGTAGATGCTGTTTGATCAAGTTTAGCAAAATACAAAACTCCTCAATAATGATGCAAAATTTGAAGAATTCAGCTACATGTACTGTATATTACCAGTTGTTAAAGCATAGCACGTATATAAACAATCATTGAAATGAACATTTTCTTTAATTTTCAGGAAAGTGTGCAATAACTGCAAATGTCCAAGAGAAGTTCATGACGTATATCATGAAGAATTCGTTAATGTTCGAGATCGGATAGGCTTTAAAACGCCCCCTGACCCCTCCAAAAGGGTTTCAAGGGAGAGATCTATCCAGGAAGGATACTCTTGGGTGCCTCCTGGATTATCCAGTGAAAAGGTAAGTCGTGGAGAATAACACATTTCCAATGTTCATTTAAGGGAAAATACTTGTGAGAATATTCATAATCCACTAGTTAATTACTGTACGTCACAGGGATGTTGGGTATGCACTCAAGTTGGCCATACCTTGCTTTTATTACACAAGTAGAGCAAACAAGGCACACCTTTTGAGTTAAAAGTCAACTGTGAAAGCTAAAGGGGTGGAGCGCTTTTAAATCGATGAGTTTGCGAAATGATTAATTAGCAATCGTGACATATTCACGATTCTGCGTAATAATGAGTAGATGCTACGTGTTCAGCTCTGTCAGTTTGAAATGATACAATCAATACAGCGTGTCCCTCAAATGAAAGTCCGCAACATTCTTGTAAAGTTACTTCAGGTAAACACAATATTGTGGTAGGAACTTAGAAATATACTTCTGTATTAAAAAACCATTGTAATTTTTAAGCAATACACCATATACAGTAGCCCGCTCCATTCAGAACACCAATTCGCGTATTTAATAACCGCCGTTGAATAGTTTTTCGTAGGGGAAAAACGCTGTCAATATGCATTTATGTATATATATATATATATATATATATACATTTATTTTTAAGTAAAAGAGTAACTTCTATGCTTAAATTGCATATTTTTACGATTATATTAGCATAAAAAAATTTACAAACCTAAAGAAAATCTAAAGAAAATAATTTCTTGACAATCAGAGCAGCAAATGTTATTGAAATTAGCAAATTATACATGTATATTAATTGTAGTGGTTTGTAACCATTGTATCCACAATGGAAAAAAGTACACAGTACCGTTCAAAAGAAGGATTTCAATTTCCAGATTTTTACTATCTTGAAGTATTGCTAGTCTAGATGACCCAATTACTTTCTTTTATATAAAAGTTTACAATTCAACCTTTCATTTTTTTTTAAAAAAACTGTCAAAAATCTAAATTCGAAGGCAAAACAAATCACGTTAGATTTCGTATTCTTGTCGGTTTTTTTTTAAAATCAAAACTTAAATTTTTTTTGAAAATAAAGATGGACATTTATACGAGTCATATTTCAAGAGGCAAATAAATATGGAAGTTATAATGAAGCTGAAGCTTTAAGAATCTTCCTCAAAACGAAAGTGTGTATACGAATTGTAGGTTTAGAGGTTATAGACCGCATACTTGTTCTACAACTTTTTCTCGTACCAGGCCCATCAGTTTTGATTGGAGTAATTTTGAAGATACATAAAAAACAGAATTGTGTCGAAATGTGAGATGGTTCTACAGTAGTACAAAGTAATGGGCATTCTCATTTCGACCAATCACCGCGCAGGGTATTCTCGATAGCAGGACGTTTATCCTAATGGGCTATGCCATACTATACAACTTGTATTCTGTGAGCATGCTATCAAATGCGTCCTATTTCCCACTGGGGGTCATGACCATTTCAGCTCGAACCTGACTCCAAATGGTTATATTGAGCTTGCGATACATCACAATAGTGTCCTGATATACTTTTGTGTATACCATAGATACTGTATATTTGTTATCTCGGCATTTAATGATGATTATGCTCCCTGCCCATACTTCTAATCCGCAAAATGTCTTTTTATCATTTCTATCCATGCGTTACAGAAATTAATACATGTAACATTGGATTTAGAGGTTTTTGAGGGAGATCGGAAAATACAGTATATCCCGGTCTGAGTTTTTGTGTTTCGCAAAAATCTCCAATTACCGATCGCAACAAACGAAATTAAAGTTATTTTCTGATCATCGTGTTATTTATCTGGGATAATAATTGCATCTTAACATTTCAATGAAATCTTTTTCTACTGAGTAATCAGACCAATTTCCTACTAGCATGTATTGTGATAACAAATAAGTAAACGTCCTTTAACCTCATTATGCTTTAACCTACAGTGATCACAAAATTCAAATTTAAAAATTGAAAATATGTTGACTATGAAAACTCAGAACTCAGTATAGCAATATTACCATGAATTATATTAGGCAATTCGTTTTATTCATATGAAAAACGCTTATTTGAAGATATATTTAAGAACCGATGTTTACGTTATCACATTGGGAAATTAAAGTATTAAACTTATTTTATGTATAGTATCTGTTGATTAAAAGTCAGTTGATTGCTAATTAAAGCATTAATTCATTCAACCAATCACATATTCTTTAATATACTTTTCATATCAAAATCCAGAAAAATATATCTATACAGCAAAACTAAAGAATCCAGACTAAAAATATATTTTAAAATTATAGAGTTAATTTGTGAATATGGATGTAAAATGCACCCTATTTTAACATTTTATCAAAATAACATTTTGTCCATTTAAGATAAGAAATAGGAAATTAGTTTATTCCATAGAGCTAAATGTAGCCTTTAAAATGGATAGTATTATTTTTTCGTTTTGAAAAAATTCAAATTATAGGCCCCTATGGTGCAAAATGTTGCTTCATTAGCGTTTTAGAACGTGGCTTCTTTTCTTGCATTTCGTGTAAACATTCAACCAAACTGATCCTGGTTAAACCAGTCCCCATGAATTTATGTGGAGCAGAAATTAATTAACATAATGTTTTAACAAACTAATTACATGTCTTTGCAACACGCTCCTGGAAGCAGAAAATCCTGTTTACAAATAAGGCAACCCATCAACAAAATGAAGATTGTACTTGACATACATTATCTTAAAACCATACTTTTGATAGTGACTACTATACTCTACTATACTACCATACTACTAGTGAATAAAACTACTAAATCTAAAGATTGAAAGTATTTTAGAATTCGTATACTGTACATGTACAGTAGCTACAATCAAAAAGAATTAGAAACCCTAAACAATAAATAAGACGTTATATACATGCATGTTTTAGTTGCATATGCTTTTTAGTAGAATTATGGTTTGGACATGTCCAATTATTTAGTTATATTTTCAACGAATATTTGAAATATACCGTATATACTGTAAATACATGTATATATCTATACAAAATGTAGATTAGTGATAAAACTTCGCAATCGCACTTTAAAATAATAAAAGACCTATTCGGGGCACCAGGTTTATCGTAAAAATGAATTTAAGAGTTTCATTATAAGAACAAACCAACAAAGGTGTTACACATAAATGGACATTTCCAGTTTTAGTCATTATGTTAAAATAGAAAATTTTTGACAACCCTAGGTTGTTTTTTACGCGTTGGCGATTGAAATAATTACTTAAATTAATGAATTAAATACCATAATGCCAGAAAAAACCCAAAGCAGAGAAAAGAATGTCTCTCCGGAGAATATCAGCCATGCTTTTTATTTGTTGGGTTGCACTTTAAGTGATGAGGATTTTTCAGTGCCATTTTGTTAATAGGCCATTAGTGAGTGAAGTGAGCCAATAAAGAGGCACATGTGCCATTTCTACTCTCCCTCTATCTCCCTCTTATGATAGAAAATCTGGCATACTTAGAAGATATCACCGTTTCATAGGGGATGCAATAATCCAACTGATTAAACAAATAAGATGCCGGCATATCTAATGCACTCTCGTTTACAAACAACTACATGAAAATGTGCAGTATTCGGACCCATTTCACCAACATATGAAGAAATCATCATTTAACATACATGTATATAAAGTAGGCCTACATATTGTATACAAATACTGAATAAATGAATAAAATTCCATTATTTAATATAAGGGGCAGCGTATTTGTATGATAGATATTAATATTGCATAAATGGAATTTTGCTTGGGAGAGATTAAAAGAAAAAAGAATTATAATTCTTGATAACCAACACAAAACAAGCCTTAAACTAAAGATTCTTACATGCAAACAAATATTAGAAGAAAAAAACAATAATCGGCCATACGTAAAAACAACATGAGCTCGTAATACCCCACCCCCAAATTAAGGGATTCAGTGGACTATTCCGTTTAGCATTAATTCGCCAAAAGTTGATTGCTGAATAATTTAGTTAACTAATGCGCCATATAATTCTGGTCAGTCAATTGCTCTCCAGTGAGAAATTTCGCGCGGGAATTGAGGTACTGGGACCGACATTTTGATTACCCCGCGTTTATGTGCCACATTATGACATTTAAACGTGAATAAACACGACGCTCGAAAAACGCATCTGCGTTGATTAATTTCGTGGCTTTATGACTTAAATTCGTACAATTTTGAGGAAATTAGGTCATATTTTTCGCACTAAAATTCTGGCATTAACCCCTATGGCATACATGTAGATATGTCTTCCCTAACGTTAAACTGTACCTATTGCATACCAGGAATAGGACCTTTTCATATGATTTAATTCATCGTATCGAATGCAAAATGTCATTTCACTAAAATTAAACGAATAACATTGTTTTCAAGTAAAGCTTTTTTTCTGCATCTTACGTCCTGCATAGTATAAGAATGGATGTTATCGTAAAAAATATATCAATGGATTCACTTTTTGATTTTGTAACTTTTGTTTCTTTAAATAAATGTGCCATTTTATATAGGCTACAGTATACTGTACCTAAACTACCAAAATTACTAAATTACAAAAGAATCATCGGGTTTTAAAAATATATATTTTGGTAAATAATAACAAATACGATAGTAAATGACACACTAAAAGAAAGGCGAAAAGTCCAAGTTTAAAATGCGCGCTTGCAAACTTTGCTTTAAACGCCCAGGTGGCAGCACGAACTCAAGTATCCAAAATGGCGACTATGCAGCAGACAGCGTTTTGTGTGCTCGAGTGCTCGGAGAGCGTGGCTAGGAAGTCGTGTGTCATGTGACACGAGGATCTCACATTAAACATGTGTGATGGTAGGATTAAAAACTTGGCCATTTTCATGCACTTTCTCTTTATGTTTCATTTACTATTGTATCTGTAATAGGGTGGGAGCACGTTAGCAATTAAAAAGTGTCCTTGATAATCAGTGTCGCTTAGTGGTAAGGGTCTGCAATACCACTACGCGACACTTTCGAAATTAAGTGTTCAAGGACACTTAATTGCTAACGTGCTCCCATCCAAACTTTACAAAAAATTTCTTTTTACTACGACGATGTACGAGTCAAATTCTAGAGAAAAAAAATCGACAACCACTTGCTTTACTGAAAATTTCAACTTTCGAGAGTGATGTTTCTTTTGCGTGTATGGCAGCAGTTATCTGCAAATAAAATTATGCGAAATTTGGCAGGAGGAGCAGACTGCAAGACTCGTTCCAATTGATACGTTTGCGCATTAATTGAAATTGGTACTCGGTTATTAAAAACCACGTCACTGCAAGGCCTGCAATTAAAATAGCGGACCATCGCGTTGTAATTTATTGGGAAATGTAGGTCGAGCTATTGAATGAATGCAATAAAATGAGATTTTTTTGAGTGATCGAAGGGCGGACAGGGACATACGTAAAAAGATGACTAAATTCGTACGAAATATCTTATAATTAGGTCAACATTATAAAACAGCGAAGATAAATATATTAGCAGAGATCATAAATATAACAAGAATTGGAGGGATGTCAGACGGAGGCAGTTACAATTCAGTGCACGCAATCCATATGAACATGAAAAACACGTAAATTACGAGAAAAAATGGGACAGTTTTTTTTTTTCAAATCTTATAACATTTGTGAAACTCATTAGAAATTTCATTAGCAAAAATGCAGCGCAATAAACATGAGGCATAATTTATGCTGTTTACCTTTAATGTTACAAATATCATATTTTCCAGTTCTATTAATGTCTCGGGAAGTATTAACATTTTGTTGTATATTTTCATTATTTACAGATCGAAGAGTATTTTAACCAGCTTCCAAACCACAAAGTGCCAAGATTGGGAACGCCAGGCGAAAAATATAGGGATAAACAATTAATGCTCCAACTCCCTAAACAGGACTTGGCCTTAGCCTACTGCAAACATGTGGAACCAATGTATTACAAAAGTTACGAAGATTTCGTGAATGCCAGAAACGAAATTGCGCTAGACATCGGATACGTCAGAGAGAACATTCATACCACAACAGTGAGTATTATTCTCCAAACATTAATGGATTTCGGGGGATGCTTAAGCAAATAATATGTAACGTTGAATTGTGACGTAAATCCATGGAGATATCTAAACCTTTGAGTCGGACTGAGTGATTAGAACGTTAAAATAATATTTAAATTAATTTTTTTGGTTCTGTCCAAGACCGGAGAACTGAAAAATACCAAGCCGATTTCGAATAAACCTATCATAACTATATTATATACTGCACGTTGTTTTGTTTCGAAATGGATTTTGCTTTAAAGCTCTTTCGGAAGAAACAAGGGAATTGTCCCTTTATTTTAGTTCATGAAATTGCTGAAGGATTTGTCGATATGTAGCTGGAGCAGATATTTTCAATCACCCAGTATAAACACCACGTGTAATGATATTTGAGACCATCTACCATTTTTAACACAATACCAGCTGTGGGCATGAATGCTGATGCGTACCATCAATTTTTCTATAAATCAGTGCAAGGACTAAACACAAAAGTTCGGATTTAGTTTTCCACGCTTTTTTCATGTACTCAACTTCTAGCAAGATCCTTTATGTTGATACATATTCCACGCGTTATTAGATATAAATACCAAACGCAGTCTCCCTCGTGAAAAACAAGTCTAAATTATAGGCACAAGAAAGGTGCAATAAAAGCGCAATCTTCATGTATGCTGACACTTTGGACAGCAATGTCCACTGAGTGGCGTTCGCACGATAACCCCAGACGCAATTTTGAGAAGAAAGCACCCAAAAAAATCCCCTCCACAGCTTAGATATTAGACCAGAACTAAACATAAAAATCCACGTCTATATATAAAAATCGTGAGCCATTGAAAATATTTCTACTGGAAGGACATTCACTTTTATGCTTCGCTTGCTAAATTGTTCTAACTGATCACAACTTACACGTTGGAGATACTCTTTCAGAAAGTCAATTTCACGTGAAAATACTCGACAGTATTAATATTGTTGTGTGAGATATTTTATCGAAAGTGTCTTACCTCCCGTCCTTATATGAGGAAAAAAACAGTACGCACATGTTGTGCAATAGTTTACATTTCGGCAATTGAAAAAAAAAATCTAAAAAAGTTATTACCTAAAACTTTGAAACCTTAAGAGTGCAAATATCATATTTTGGAGAAAAATATTTAAAAGAGATTTGTTTTATATAACAAGAAATGAAAATCGTGTCTGTTAAAATCCAAGAACCCCCTTTAAGAAGGCAATCACTGATAGCAACTTGTAATGGAAGAAAGCCAACTTCTACAATCTTAAGGGGTTGCTTAGCTTGTGAGAATTTTGTTCGACAGTACAGTATACATTGTACAGTAGTGTACATCAGTTCATAAAATCATATAATGAATTGGGTATACTACAGCATCAATTATTTTAAATGAACTTAGTCAAAAAAAGCTAAATGTTTGGATCTTGTACTATTAATATTCTTATGGGATGTGCCACCAAAATTAAACATATTGCCAGAAATTTATATCTGACGAGATTTTTAACATGTATGATGTATCACTGCTTCATACATGTATTTCAGTCACCCGTTACGTACTGTACACTGCTACAACATTTTAAAACTCACGTTATAGCAACACATCAAATACATGTAGTATAATTACAAGTTTACAAGTTACGTTTTTTTGTATTTTTCACGCCCCATTGCATAAAATGTATAATCGAGAAAAGCATTTATTTCTTTTAGCGACAGCACGAAATATGAAAATATATTTTTGAAAAACATCGATCAAAAACCTGTTCGATAAATTTTACAGAAATCAAGTTTATAGAAACAACATTGTTCCAAGCGTTAAAACGCTGCGATAAAAATAAATTAAATGCTTTCAGTGCCAAGCAAATTACGTATCTACGTTGGTTTTTTTTAACAAGTTACGGGAACAAACAAAGACCTAATTGATATCCATTAAGTGCCATCTGTCTCACATTGGCTGAAATTCAGTCCCTTTTTGCGTTCGCTTGCAGCAGCTACTCGACCGAAATAAAACTCGGTGAAATTTCAGAGGCTGTGTCAACACTGCCACTGGGAACAACACATATTTGACGGCGAAATGATTTGTTTAAAACTTGATAGCTTTCAGATATTAATGCGATAATAATGGGGCGATATACGCTCGCGGAAAGGTCTGCTAAATTCAAAAATAAATTAATTCGCAACTGCGCAGAATTAATTCGTTATAAGCTCACAGTTTGCCCTATACTCGCCTCTTGGATCATCTATGAATTTTAGGACTGGATAATCCTCATCTTTTAATTATTAATTATCTTCCCGATACGTTTATAACTTTTTTATACATTAGTAAATAATGAGTTTCGTACCAAATAACAACAAAGTTAAAGTTAGCCGATTTGTTAGAGACACAAACAAAGAGGCTTTACGAATCCGTACTTTGGTAGTCGTGAGGTCACGTGGGCAAAATCGACACGTATGCTACTTGACTTAAAAAATCACTCATACCCGGGTGGAAAAATTACATATTGCCAAACATGGGGTCAAGTATGGTAAACATGGTTCCAAATATTGCCATATCTAAAAATAGCCATTTGTAGTTTATTTAAACATGGTAAGATATGCCTTTACATATGGTAATATCTCCAAATCTGGCCATATCTGAGGTATTCTGGCCATAACTCCAAATCTGAATAAATATGGCCAGATCTCCAAATCTGAATAAATATGGCCAGATCTCCAAATCTGAATAAATATG
>JAQGBX010001422.1:0-25021 GCA_034698745.1 Megaphyllum sjaelandicum | reverse complement strand
TAGCCGACCCGGGAATCGAACCTGAGTCTACCGAATGCAAGACGAGGATGCTAACCTCTAAGCCACCTTGCTCGGTTATTTAAAAAATCTCCCCCCCCTCCCTTGGGTGGACAATGGCCAGGAAGCCAACGACAATTACGAATCAATGTAGCGGACCTATGAGTCACTTAATTTAGACTTTGGTCGACAGAGACAGATGCGTAACAATTATATTATGTGAAATAATATACAACAATGTTCAGCCAGAATAAACTTTTTTTCCCTCAAACTAACACTACTTTCCATGGAATAAAAATCCAAAAAAAAAATATTTTTGACAACTGTGTGAGTAACAATGTAATGACAACTTTGAAACTACTGTACGAGAGAAAAAACCGAATGGATATCCATAAACATTTGCATGTGATTGATACTTAAGTATAAAAATTTAATTGTGAGACTTAAACCTCAACCAATTTTTATTTCATTGTCGTACGAGGTTTCGGCTCATTGGCCTTCACCAGGCCAAACATTGGTTAATGTATACTAAGTCGAGTCCAACCGAGTCCTATAGAGTACAGTACAGCTGTACCTGCAAAGTATAAACTTATACTACTGTGGAATCATGCAAAGAATGATTAAAAATAGACATTCAAATCTGCATCAAGTGTGCCAATTGGCAAGTCAAACGTGTGGAAGTTAAAACCGCATTAAGACGAACTCGCTTAATACAAATTATTGATAGTACCAAGTACTATCGAGTACATACAAGATGGTCTATAGCGCATTTTTTTTAAAACTAATTTTTTCGTTAAGACGAACTCGGATGATACAAATTTAAAGGCAGGCCAGGACGAACGAATTTTCGAGTCGCCAAACAGTAACGCTACGTTCCGTTAAAACGAAACCACAAAGTATTGATAAAATGTCCAAAAAGAAACAATAAACAACTTCGATAACGGATTATTTTAGTTATTACAAAACTATAATTGTGTAATTCGAAAGACAACATTGTCGTGTAAGTGCATTTCGAATATTTTCAAACATTATTGGGCTTATTGTTGAAACCATGTTTTTTTTTTTTTTTTTTTCAAACTGAAACATTCCGAATGAACGTTTCAGAAATTTGTTCAAAATCAAGAATCATAAATAAAAACTAAGTGGCATAATTGTACAGAAAAAATGTTCGATATCAAGAAGAATGTAAAAGAAAACAAGAAACTACCCATACTGTACATGGAATAAACTATACAGAAAAATAAATTAGAAATTCTATCTCCTAATCTTTTGAATTATTAAACTCCTTTGACGTTTGGTTTCTAGTTTATGGATCATTTTGCTTCATCTTTAAAATATGAGAGGCACCTGTTGTGCTTAAGACTTCCCGAGTTGGGAATTTTACAATATCCAAGTTGTGTGGGGCCTAACAGCTGGAAATGAATTAAGGAGCAGGCTTAAATGGATTTAAGCACTTTAAATCCAGTCGATGATAAGATAGGAAGCCAAACACGAGTGCCGCTCAGCTTCTTGGGCTATTAATGGGAATTCGTCCTGGGGAATTTTAAGCCACACATTTTTTGGCAGCCATGGCTCGTGTACCGCAGCCTGAGGAACTGAATTAAAATTTTGATAAATAAGATTTACGCTTGAAATCTCGCATTCCTTCACGAATAGGCCTACTTAAATTTGCAACGAATCCAACGCCCTCCTTTGAACGATAAGCATTCAAGTTGGTTAAAGGAGGTCCGAAAACCTATAGAGTACTTGTAAAGTATAAACTTGTACTACTGTGGAACCTCATTAAGAACTAATTTCTGACAGTGCGAATTATGTCCCGTCCAAGCCTTTTAAGGTATGGACGAATACGGTTAATTTCTTCGCTTAAGACGACCTCCGAATTCGGGTATTACAAATTTTCGGCTAAAACGAATCAATTTTCGAGTACCCAAGCACTCGCGTTATTGCGTACATGTATTACGTAACGGGGAATTCCTTGAGAACATTTCCAGCACCCTTCCATTCATTTACGTGGAACTTACATTCAAACTTCAATGAAACTTTTGCCTGCCTTCCGATAATACGAAATACTGTTTAAACGAACAAGTTTAGACTCCCTAAACTCCCTAAATTCGAAATGGTAATTCCACATTTTCAAATTTTCAACACGTTGATTTTGAATTTATTAAAAATGTAATCATAAGCATCATTAAAGTGTGGGAAATTTAAAAATGTGAAATTCCCAATTCGTATATACAGTTCATGTACTTTATTGCCCTTTTATTACATAAAAATTGTATGCGTAAAAAAAGAGTTTTCTGAACACTTTAAAGTAAGCTAATTACAATATTCGTCATGGTACGAACACGACAATAACGCATATTATGAAGTATAATTCCAAGTTTTCAAAATATAATTGCATCCAATTTTTCATAGTAATAAAGCTGTACATCAACCTTTAAAAAATGTCAAGAATTGGATTGGATTGAAATTGGGTCACTTAATTTGTAATAATCGCTGATTCTAGTATACTGTACATTAAAGTGATTGGAATATTCTTGCACGTATACCATGAAATTCAGAAACATCTATCAATTTAGTTGTCTCTAATAATTCCTTTATGTTTAAAAAATTATATTTTATTTTGGCATTCCCTTAGGAGTAAAGTCCTGATGTGGATTATTGTTATGGACCATAAATGGAGTTTGCTACGACTGAAAATTGTCCCAGATCCACCTTTTTGTTTTGTTTGTTATATGGAGCACTATTCCTTCTGAATGCCATAATTCATCCATACCCATTATTGAAGACAATGTCCAGCAAACAAAACGAGATTCCGGTTCAATTGCCGCAATATTATGCAAACAGGAAAGACTAGGACGTTGCAACCCATGCAGTGAGCCCCATTAAACCCAGCATGAGTTATGTCAAAAGATAAACCCAGAAATGGGTGGGGGAGCCCAATTTATCAGCATTTAGTGTAATGGAGCAATATTACTCCAGAAACTCGACTCCAATCTGGCCTGGGGCTATAGGCCTGAAAAAGTGAGGGGTAGTTTGTCGGTTGGTTGCCTTGTGAGTGAGGGTCGGGGAGGGGACCCCACCGTGATGTTTTGGTCCATCCTCAAAACCTGCACTAAGCTATGCCTCCCATGAGCTAAGCAGGCTGTTAAAGGGGCTTTTAATGGTCATGTCATGTGGTAATATTACACAATCGGATGCCACACAGGGTGCAAAAGGGGTCGAGGGATCAAGGAAAAATAAGCAGGTACATGCATAGACGTCTATCACAATAACCTTGTGACTGGTACTTCCTAGGTTTCAAATTCTTCATGCATTGATAGGGTCTTTTAGCACTGCAGACCTTAATAATAAAAATATTGGAAAGAAATTCTATGGGTGGCAGTGCACGAAAGCCTTTCTTGCACTTAACTTGTGTTAAATCATGGGACACTGCACTTTGCAAATTTTACGTAATTTATCCTTTTAGAAGTCATCCTTTCTTTTTTTTTTAAAAAAAAGATCTAGCAAACATTAAAAACATTTTAATTGAGACGTGGTATAAACGCTTCAAAATATAACAAAATATTAAGGCAAATTACTTCACAAGCAATGTTTATGTAAACGACGTTTCGCCCTATATTAGGCATTTTCAAGTGCACAACCAGATTAAAAACAGACTTTTTAAAATTTTTATTCATTTTTGATTCTCGACGTCTTTCTAAATTTGTGCTTATAAGCTGTGACTAACTTTCAAACTCAGATATTATTTATTATTATTATTATTGCTATTCAATTTGGTTTACACCTGAAGCCTAATGTAACATCGTGTGCAGAATAAACATTGGTTTGAAAGAATTTGAAGCTATTTTAATCGTTTCAAGAAAATTTAAAAATAAACGATAACTTTGCAATACCGTTGTCAATGGATTTTATGCAGATTTGGTCAGCATGCATATATCACGTGACATTTAATTCATTACATTGGCACATTCTTTTAGTTGTTGATTTGATGAAAAGATCACGAGATGTAGCCCCATACGTAACTCTGCAGTCTCTGCATGAAGTCCATTCATATTAAAACTTATTCGAGCACAAATACTATGCTAACATGCAGAAATTTCTTAAATATAAAATGGTCTTAGTTAATTTTTATAACATCGAGAAAATCTCAAAGAATTTTTCAGAAGAAATCATGGCAATTCCCCCGGAATTCGTGCTAACGAACGTCCATCAGCATGAAACGGCCAATTAACGTCAAGAAGGCGCTTGCAGGGGTGTTACATACCTGACAACAATATCCAGAATGCCTCAAATCTGGCAAATTGCTCATTGGTGAGCATATAGCGGCTTCGATTACCAAACGCAGACAATAAAAGCATGGCCAAGCAGAAAACATGTAATCATCAGGCTCGAAAACTGCTGGCAATAAGTTCTATAATCACTACCTGTCAAAAGCAATGGCGGCTGCTTTATGATTTGCAAGAAATTTTAATTCCAGGTCAACGCGTTGAATAATTCAATAATAAGTCACTCAGTTATCTGATCTAAGAGCCAGTTTTTGGTTTAACATCCATGGAATAGGTAGGCTTTTGGACATTTGGATGGCTAGCAGGCCCGATTTAATCTCTCAATCCTCAGCCGAAATTGCTAGGTAATTATGCATAATTGTGTAATTTCTATTGGCTTCAGAACGATTTATTTATAAGAGTTTTAGATTGTGTTCTCGATGCCTTCAGGCTAACGCAGTGTATTGCAAAGCTAGAATCTTAGCAAGGGTCTTCCAGGGTCTGCAATATACTGTAGATACAAATGAATATTACGATAAAGATGAAGTGAATGAAAGTGTTTCTTAATTCCTCTTGCACGACTTCAATCTGGCAAGTCACGTCAAAATCCACAATTTTGAGAATTGGGGAGGTGCCATTATATCACAATCGATTCGCGTTTTTACAAACCTGTAAGGACTTTCTCCCCCCCAAAACGTTCGTAAAATAGGTTCATATAAATGGGATTAGCATTGTAATAATAACGAAACCTGCAATTTGAGCAAACTTTTATGTCTGAGATACCAACAAATAAAACCCACTAAAAACAAAGACATTGTCTTTTTACTTAATGATATACTGTACATGTAGTGTAGTTAGGAAATCGAAATCATTTTAATACAAGTCATCAACTTCAATTGTGGAGAATCTTATCAATTTGCAAGGTTAGAAATTAACCAATTTGGGGAAATTCCCCATTCTCATCAGAGAAACATGCAGTGAAAAGCATACATGCCATAAGAGGAAATTGAGTCGTCAGTAATTGTTTCTGTTCAATATATCCCATCTTAGCAAATTTTATAAAATACTGTATTCAATAAACCAAAATAAACTCATAAAAATTAATGAGTTATTTCATAATTTCGAGTTGTTCTCGGTGTGCACTTACCTGGTCAGACTTGAGCAAAGGTACTTGATAACCTGTGGGCCTGAAGTTGTTCCTCTTCTCCGGATCCGGATGGACGTCTCCTAGAAGCAGCTCCACCCTGCGGCCCTTGCCCTTTCTTGGCTTCCGGTGCCTTTGTTTCCTGGATTCCGTTCTCAGAAGTTGCAACTCATGGAACACCAAGTGTAAAGACGCCAGGCAGTCGATATCTTCCGTCACTTCCACGTCATTTCCGGCGTTTCCTCCTATTGTTTCCACATAGCGGTAAACGGTGTACCAGTGGTTGGCATGCCAGGATTTGGAGACGTAACCAGGACACGAGTGGTTGGTTTGGGCCATCAAGACCTCGACTATGTCCGTGCTGTAAGCCTTCACTCGGACCCGGGTCAGGAAGTAGTCCGAGTCCATTCCCCCGGGCACAGTCCACGAGGGATCCGTCATGTGGAGGTAGCCCTCTGCCAGTACCACGTGGGTGGCTGTAGAGCACTGATGGTCGGCGTAGTAGAACTGCAACAGCTCGAAACTGGTGTTGCCGAAGAACTTGTATTTGCGCAGAAGGAACTCTGGGCCAGGACGCACTTCGCAACTGAAGGGCAAAACAATGAAATAAGCAATTAGTAGGATATAGTCACGTTTTGGGGCAAGTTTGGATAGTTATGTTCATTCCAAAAATTCACGCTTGCAAAACCTCAGCGCCATCTGGGAAGTTTTTTTTACAGAATGGTTCACAACGACAAAATGGCGACTAAACATGACTTTCATTGCTTAATATCACAAAATTGTAGCGCCATCTAAAGGCCGTCACAAACGAGGCAATTTATTTCCCGAAACTTGTTTCCAGCTATGTTATTGCTTGATTTCTCCCGTGTGTTGGGGGAAATTTCCTTCGTAAACTAATTCTCAGATATATTTCCAGAATAGAAAATTATCCTATTCTGGGCAAGTTATTTCTGGAAAGAAACAGACGTCATACGTTTTACAGTCATGCACAATACACTGTAGTTTTCTTCAGTCCGCATCAGTCGGATAGTCAATCTGGAAAGACATACGTCATTGGATGCCATAAGCAGTGCAGTCAAGTTAGTTTTACCCACATCATTCTTTGAAACAGTGCTGGCATACACTGTAGGTTTACATTCTGAAAATATTGCTTCATGTACGCGTGTGCAGTATACTTAATATGGCGTGTGTATCTTTATTTATATGTTTATGAAAACGCTCCACGTTTCAAGTTCTAAAGCTATGTCTAGCCTTGCCTCAGTTGCAGTATGTCTAGCTTTTTTTCCTAAAAATAATCATTCACGCTCACATTATCAGTGAACAAAAAGCTTTTATCTATATACGCTTATGGTGACTAGTTTGTTAGCGCCTAACTCAATCTGATAAATGTCAGGATATCTCAAAATTTGACGCCAAATTAATTAAGAATTCCTAGATGAAACTTAATCACTTTTAGCGAGAATTTGTAGCCAGACTTTTACCGAAGTTCAACCATAAGAGCCATGTGGTGTTTCCGAAAATCCCACATGTTTTGAATACGAGAAATGTAGATGTGCATCTCACAAAGTGTAAATAGAAATGAAAAGAAAAAAAAAATCCCGATGAAAGATGGATTTCCAACAGCTTTCTTATGTAATGTCAGCACGTCATTTATCGTTCAACACAATGAACAAAAACCTTTTCAAGGGTTTTTAATTGCTATTTTTAATTTGAGTTATTGATTTACTGTAAAATCAGTACGAGCTGGGTTTATTCTCCGTGCACTGCAAAAATGCCGATGCAAAATTTAAACATTTTTTTCCTAACATTTTTCCACCAATCACGTTTCAGTATATATTATGTGAATTGATTACGTTTATTCCCAAACAACTTAGAAGAAATATTCATATTTAAAATATCAATGAAATAAACATGATAGTAGAATTTTTTCATTTATGCACAAAGTTTGATTCCACATTTGACTTTTTCATGATACCTTCGATAAATACATTTTTGTATAACATTTGAATTAAAAATTCATCATTCAATGTACCTTAGATCGTATTTTGGATAATATAGATAAAATTGAGTTGTTGGCCAATTTAGGCACTTTCCTAAAAGCGTATACCTTTTTAAATACATATAATTACAATAATTCATGCAGATAACTGATTTATGCGTAGTTTTTTAGTAATTTATTTTAATTTTTTGTTGTCAGATGTTTATGCATACGTGGTCCTATCTATCGTAAATCAGCGTGCAGAATGGCGACCTGCCGAAAACCATAAAACCCCGGAAAAAGACGACCGATGGCAACCCGCATAACAATCCTGTCCATAGAGTTTGCCAACGTTAAGGGGCAATTGCGACAAATTGTGATCTCCTTAGTACATGAGACCTTTTTAATAAATAGACGTTTTGCTTTGCGTTAAAGCATCCTCACCAAATGTTTCGAACTTTTTATCGAACACTATTACATTTGACATGCATAATGCAAATGATTACAGAAATATGGCAATCACTACGAACATCGGTGTTTTGTAGCGCTGCCTACCGACGTTATTTTTAAGGTTTTCAATTGGATAAGGCGGTCCTCATGCCGTACACCCGAAAGTTTTTCTACTTTTCCAAGTTTCCCATATCCGTGCAGTCATTTCAAGAAAAAATTGTTTTTTTCAAAACATGTAATATCATACGCGCTGCTTCGCACATTCTGCGTTTCTGCTGCAATCCCGTGTGTTCGATTCACATCGAACAAACCACATTGGGATACGATCAAATATTTAACATTTTCCACACAGCAGAACCAACCCCAAGAACAAATTGGCATAACTTCAGAAGATGAAAAGTGAATTGGGGGAGAAGAAGTGTGTAATTACATCAGCGTCAGTCGTATCGATTGCTCGTCAAACAGAACCAATATTCCATTGTTCAGCCATTGAGGCCCTACTTCAATGTTTGCTGAGCAATTAGCAACACTGCACGCCTCCTCCGTCCAGAGTGGGCAGAAACGCATATACATGTCCTCTCGGGCTCAGAAAAGACTAAAAACGAGTGACAAATGCATCGCAGCTGATATTCAAAGCCGGTGGCAGTACGGTTAAAGTGCCGTCAAACTCAATAAAGCTCTACGAAGCAGTTGAAGTCACGTACCGCCCAAAAAACAACAATTTCCGATAAGCGCTTGCACCGAGTAAGCGGGATAAATCACGACAAAACACTCAAAAGACGAACGTGTGTCACACATACTCGCGTAAACATGTTTGGCACGCTTCATGTTTCAATCCATGTGACGACAAGATGGCGTCCCCGTGGGGTTCTATCGACCAACAGAACGTCCCAAAATGATGAAAAATTTGGAAAAGAACATGAGCGATATACACAACCTTAAGTGTGTCTCAACTTATTTTAATGGGGCTTAAAGTCGATTTTGTCGACTAATAAATGAATGGGCTTTTAATTGCAATTAAAGTAATGGAACTTCAATAGGTTATATCGGACATGTTAAGATATTCGTCATACGCTGGGCCGAATCTCTTGCCCACATACAGTACTCTTGCCGAATTTCAGGCAAGTTTAGGCAAGTTAAACGTACAGTCCAATTCTGTGGACATTTCACTAAACATGACTTTTAAAAATGATTTAAAACTGAAAGTAATTAGTCTTCATTTATGTTTTTGGAATTGAAAATTATAGATTTGATTTCTCATAATTCACATTCTAAAAAACTTGCCTTTAATTGCCAGAATTTGGAGGAAAAAATTGCCAAACTTTTGCAAAGTTTAGGCGCGTTCGATATAAGTCAAGCTCATATTTCTGAGCAATGAGCATTTTACTAACAATGGCGTTAAAAAAATTTCAAAACTGAAAATAAATCGATTTAATTTAAGTTTTTAAAATTGAAATATTAGAACATTTGATAACTCCTAATTTGCAACCAAAACCCCTTTTTGAACATTCCTTTGATTTCCCGAAATATGGTGACAAATGGCCGTCACACACGGAGCGTTACTTTCAAAATATATTCCTGCAGTAAATGACAGCACTATAAGGATCATTTTCTATTCCGGAAATATATGGGCGACAAGTAACAATCAAGCGACAAGTGGGGAAATATCAAGCAACAATACATCTGGAAGAAAGTTTCGGGATATTTTAGGCAACTTTTTAAGCTTCGCAACTTATTTAAAACATACAAACAAACGGACGGCGGACAAAAACATATCTTTCAACGATCGAATTCGTAAACATTGTCGGACGTTTATCAAAGTGGCATAAAATCGCATTGTTTGTTCTGTTCGAAAGGGAATGCGATTTCTTTCTGACATCTAACCCTGCTTTATTGTTTTAACCCATTTTAAGAGGCGGTCATAAAAGCTTGTCATTAATCTTATAACTGGTGGGAGTAAGGAAGAGTAGAAAAGCAAGTTTATTTTTTTTTTATATAATAAAATATCTTCTTTGGCTCGAGCGTCAGTCTCTGTGACCATGCATGCAGACATCCAACTGAAATTGTCTTTCATCTTAGAAATACGAGAACAGAATTGAAAGCATCGATTTTCGCAATAAAAAACTTTTAAAACAACACCAGCTCCGAAGGCCATTTCATATTCTAAAAGAAAGAACAAATTACGACAAGGACTGAACGAAAACTTGGACTTAAGCATTTCTGTACATTGCAGGCGTGTTGTAAAGACTGAAGAAAATTTGTTGAGCATGTGCCCGTGTAAGTATTTCTTAAACCGTACGTCACTACTTGCTCGCAAGATATAAAAGATTTTATGAATACATTACTCCCATAATTCAAAATACCGAAATAATATAGAAAAAGTTTAGAAAATAAAGTCAATTTCGAACAATGCAATACCTATCAACCCAATGAAGTAGCAGATGACGCGTATATGTTTGACACGTATATAGCGGTGTGACAAGAAATGTTGGTGACTAAAATTGTTTTCACACAATCATGGATGTCCTTAGTGTCCATTGGATGGCCAAAAGCACGCACTAACTTTAGAGCACTGCACTGCACAATAACGCATCTTCTTGCCATTCCATCAGTCGGCACGCCCGCGGCCCAATAAAATGCAAATTAACCATAAAACGGAAACGGTTGCCAATAAGAGTTCGTTCCGTGTAAGCGGAACATCCATTAGGCCGGGAGGGAGCCAGAAAAAAAAATAAAAACGGGAACGAGATTAGGAGCCGAGCCACGTGGCGACAATGTCCCAAATCAAAGCTGACACGCACTCTCATCAGAAAACTGGAGCGTCGCAGATGTTCCAGCCATCCCGAGCGTCCGTACCAATTACGTCATTTATAACCCCCCATTAAATAATGGCTGTCAAAGCGGGACATATTTATGGATTGCATCCCATCTTTCAATATTGGACCGTTGTTGGTCGACGTATCGCGTATCTCTCTCTCTAGTTTTACAAATCAGAAATGTGGAGTGCGGACGCGGGGGGTCAAGCGCGGGTGGGGACGGGGGAGCATAAAAATCTATATGACGCGTTATCATAAACCCTGCCTCAATTTCGGTCTCAGCTGTTGTTATCGGAGCCCTTACATCCCAACCGTACGTGTCCCATTGTTGCATCAGCTGCATTGGGGGGGGGGGACAGATTGGGCGATTGTTCCCTCGGGGAGTTCGATGGGGTGATGTGGGGGTCAGGCTGCGCGGAGGCAGGATCGCGGTTACCCACGGGGCGATAAGGCGCCCTTGATGCGGGGGGCCTTTCGGAAATTGGCGAATCGGACTACGGATGAGGAATTGCCCATTTTGACAGAAATTGAGTCGAGGGGAGGGGTTGGGGAGAAATTGCACGTGGCAAATGTTTTTCTAGGATATTGGAATGTAAATATGATGCGTGCAATTGTGCGCGACGTCTACAATTGTAGGGTAATTCTGAGAGAAACTTTACGAATCTTACTTTGGCAGTCGTGAAGCCGAAGTAGAATAGTCGGGGGTGTATTGAAATTTTTGCATAGTTTGTCTACGGAAAATGTTGAAAATTTAATTTGTGCTCGAAAGGGTTGAAATTTGGCAAATTTGTACTTCGAAAAGGTTGAACATTTTGTTTGTCCTCGGAAACTATGAAATTGTTGCAAATCTGTACTCTAAAAGTTTAAAATTTTTGCTTGGAAATCTTGCAAATTTGTATTACGAAAAGCTTATTTTGAAAATTCGTGCTCGGAAAACGTGGACATTTTTTTTTTGCAAATTTGTCTTCGGACAAGACGACAGTATTGCAGTATTGGAAACATTTTTAATAAATGCCTTTTTGTGGCCTATTTTACGTAGAAATGGAGCGTTCTGAGCCCTACCAATTTCAAACCATGTTTATTTACACGTTGCATGACTCCCTCGCAAAACCAGCGGCGAAAAACTGTCTCGTTGAAAATAAACGGAAAACATGTGGTGCGATATGTCCACGTTTTATAGTTGTGCTCGTATCACGTCTCACTTTGTGTTTACACGAGCCTATGAGCATAAACAAATCAAGAATGTGCTACGAACCGAGATATTCACGCGTACTCCATGCAGTCGATTATCTGAATTTTCCAATGTTCAATTCCACCATCGAGGGGCTATCGAGTCTCAATCTGAAATTCATTAGAGCACTTTCCTGATTATGAGCACAGTATATGTTAAGAGGTTGTACGAGTGGAATTTTAGAAAAATATACAGTACATGTACAGTAGTTTTAGGCAGGAGTATATAGGCACATAAGTTTGGGTAAAATCAGTAAAAAGCAAAATTATACATGTATACAGTAGACTTAGGGACGGACACTTAGTGGAATATTTCTTACATTGTTTTCGGAATTACTGTATATAAGTTTAGGGACAAAACTTAATTTACTAGAATATACATGTATAATGTGAATTATTTCTTACATTGTTTTTTGGGGATTTTCAGAAGGCAATTTTAAAGCCAAAACGTATGATCAAGGAAACAAAACTGCTCGAGGAATCTTTACGTCTCGTCAATAATTTTAATTTTGGTCAGTCTGTTTTACATAATCTAAGAAGTTAGACGAGTCGGACCTTGAAATTTTGGATCTAAGATTAAATCGGAAAAAATTAACGTAAAGAAAAAGAAAAAAAGATGGATAACGCAGGCAGCAGGCCACAGAGCTCTGAACTTCGTGTTTGCTGACAAATGTTGAACACACGCCCTAATTACAGCAAACAAGCGGTCGGTTGTTGATGACATATACCATGCACGATGGCGACGTAAGCCTTATTATGATGTCGAGCTACTGCCTCGATCCCCAAATATCGTCCCTTGAGATTTAGTAGTAATGTACATGTAAATGCAGTCCTTTAAATTCTGGGATGATAATGCGACTTTCCTCAAAGAACTTCACTTAGCCCGAAAATTGCAGTTACTAGTACATGTAGTTACAATGCTTTAGATAGCAACTATTGAAGTCGACAATCATGCTATCGAAGTCCAGGAAATAGTAAACTCACACATTTTCTTTTTCTTCAAAATGCAATATTACGATGAAGTGGTAAATATTGATATCTTTAAATAGACAATGAAATACACATGAAGCCGATACCATTTTGCTGTCTAATTCCAGTCTCCCGAACATGTACACATCCTAAAAGTAATCTGGTCAAGTCGACTTGTTTCAGAATTTGGGTCTTGGAATATTTCGTGCGCCCAATAAGATGTCGACAACTCAAAAATCTTCAGTTTACACATTTCTACGGTACGGTATTATGTGGAGCAAAATTAACTCAATATTTAGTAGGCTGATATATATAATACCTTAGTTTATGCACGTATGCTCATTCAATTTTCAAAATCTATTTTCTTAAAATAAAAATTTTCAGTTGTCACTTCTGAGGCTGTTTGGCGATGTGTTGAGAATAGGATCCAAACCTAAACACGAAATTAGTTTTAATTTGCTACGAACTAACTTTATGCATATTCTTGTACAAATCGTACTTTGGAAGTAGTGAAGTCACGTGTTTGCACACGTGACTTCAGGACTGCCAAA
Organism: Megaphyllum sjaelandicum; assembly: GCA_034698745.1. Classification (NCBI taxonomy): domain Eukaryota; kingdom Metazoa; phylum Arthropoda; class Diplopoda; order Julida; family Julidae; genus Megaphyllum; species Megaphyllum sjaelandicum. The sequence goes on along the minus strand of JAQGBX010001422.1, from coordinate 11,618 downwards.
GTACGATTGCTAAACCTTCCCAGTTACGCAATTTTTTTTAAATTATTTTGGGCAAGGAACAAGGTCTGTGTGTACGATAACATGCGTGAAATTTGTCTCGTTTCTGACGTCAGGTGGGCGCTCAAAAAGCTTCGACATTTCGTATAAGGGGGGACTCAACCTGTATGCTCGGGTACATTTCTTCATCGGCAATTTCTTCCAACACAGTGAAAAAACTACATGTAATTCCCGTAATATAATTAAAGGAGGATGACGTCTTTTTGACGACATTTAAGAAATAAATTTAGTTTTAAAAATAACACATTTTTGCATCATTCGAGCACACGAACATGTACATGTAGATAACATCTTCAACTTCGAAATTGAAAACCGAGCAAAAAAACGTACTGTACTACGTGTATCTTGAAGGGATTACCGGACTCAATTAAGTCACAAAATCAGAAACCAAATTGCCTTCAACAAAATGTGTGTTCTTGCACGCATCTTGCACAAAAGGCATTTTTTGGCAGAGAAAACTCATTTCTACAACAGAAAATGCTGTTGTATTTTTGTTTTCAACGCGCAATTTGGGTGGTCTCCTTAAGGAGGGCAATCACGGCCCTAGCGGCTGGTGTTAGCAGTGGATAAACATTGACACTGAAAAAGTTTTCAACAAATCCACCACCCGCCGATCTTCATTTCTTAGCTTTTTTTTTGGATAAAAAGCGTCTCATTGTGAGTCATCCCAGTGGTCCGGCTGGTCGGTCAACCTTTGATCTCCCCAGAAAGGTCACTGGAGGTCGCGCGTGGGGTGCTAGGAGTGATAGCTTCTGACATTAGGCCTACCTTTGAGAAAGCCACGTCCCACCGAGATCGGGAGGGAGTCTCGCACTCAGGGTGGCCTCCGTCCTCCTCACGTCCCCGATCAACCTGGAGCACTGAAGATCGCCGAGGTCACCGTCCAGGACATCGTTTTGGTATTGCCAGGGCAGGGCGACGATGGTCAGCACCAGAAGGTGCAGCACTGCGAGCGTCCAAGAAAGAACAAAAACTCTAACGTCAGTTCGGGAATGTGGATGGGATGAAGATCGAAATGGACCTTGTGCAGAGTTACTAACGAGTTTGCATCACGTCATCTTTTCATCGAATCAAAAACTAATGGCGAATTCCACTTGTCCAAAATGTGTACACTCGGGTACTCCGAGTGTTCACGTTTTGGACAAGTGGAATTCGCTATAAGATAACTTGCCTTCGGGTAATGTTCGCCAATGGATCGAATGTCACGTGATAATGGCATGCTGACGAAATCTGCATAAGGTCCTTGACATGTTTTTGATTGGGGTTAAGTCAAGTCTGAAGTCTTTATGGGAGATTTCGAAGCCGCCATTTTAAATTTTAAAATTTGAAAGGAATTTAACTTTAGGTCCCTTATCCGCAATGGAAAAATTTATGTTTACTTCAGAAAATGTTCCGTGTTTATATTTTTTTTACGAGAAGGTGTGCAAAATGAATGCATTAATTGGTTTGTACACAGCAATAAGCTTGAGTGAATTGTTTAAACCAATTACAGTACCGTGTCGATTTTGTACAAGTAACTTAATCGATCACGACTGCCAAATTACGATTCGTAATGCGTGTGTCCGAGTACCTCGAAAATATTCCTGTGATAAACTTGTTTCATTCACTTGTATAAATTTAGCAATATTTAACCGCGTGTTCTGATCATTTAATGCACCATTCATGAACACGTGTAGAGACTAACTTATGAGATACAAAAGAACACTTGTCCTAGTCACTTTTCACTGTTATTTACGTGCGACAAATAGAAAAATATACACTGCATGCACTTTAAAAGGCCTTGCTTATCGCAGAAATAGTATACTTGTATGGCATGGCATGTTACTGATATCTTTTTCATGAAGTCATCCGCCATGAAATTTAGCTTTGACCTTATTGCGACAAAATTTACATCTCGGAAACAGTTCCAGCAACATGTATAACGGGGATTGTACAGTTTTACTTCAAATTTTATTGAAAATTAAATTTTGCACAAAATTTACCATCCCAAATATTGGAGCTATAAATTCTTAAACGTTTTGAATGCCACCAGAATAAAAACGAAAATATGAGGGGTTTTCATTAAATTTGCGCAATAATTTTTTTAAAAAAACCGGCTGTATGAAATTTAACGAAATTTGGTACAGAAACCCTTGTAAACGTCATCTATTATTTTTTAAAAAAATCTATTCTAGGAGATGCTTATTTTTCATCGTTTCTAACAGACACTAGACATCCCCTTCTCTGAGCATCATTCGCAGTCATCTGTTTATTTGCGAACTTTTCAATCCACTCATTGATCGAACGTTTGGACATTACTCGGACCCTAAACATTTCAAACATTTCTGCTCTTGAAATACATTGAAAATTTTAAAAAAAAGAATAGTTTGGAAGACTTTTTCAACCAAATTTATTGAAAAAGTCATCCGTCTTTTTTTTTTTAAAGATTGGGGAAACTTAATGAACACCTCGTAACAATGGAATAATTTTAACACAAATTATTCACTCAATGCACTTGATTTCTGCGTTAAAAGGTAAATCGAAGAATTACCTTACATTAGAAATGAGAACAATTATTACTCATAAATCATTACATGCATGTTTCTGGATCTAAACAAATTCAATTTAGGAGCTTTTTTGGTGTTCTAAATATTGAACACCAAATACACCAAAAACACCATATTGTACTTTATGAGAGTACGTACTGTACAATCAAGTACTGTGTACACTGTATACTGTAAAGTTTTCAATTTTTAAACTATTTTTAAGAAAAAAACATGCACAGGAACCAGAAAAAAAAATTATCTTAAGAGTTTTTAGAAAACGTCTTCTTCATCAAATTACTTGGAAAATACAGTAAATGACAAGTTTCTTACCTGGAAAAGTCCGAAGAACCTCGCGACTCCACCGCATCTTGAGCTCAAGGAATTTCAAAACTCTGGACGAAATTTTTTAGAGAAATTTCACATTTTCACCACTTTTTTACAAACTCGTCATGATGGAGAGATTTTGACATCTCTTCGACCAGAGCACAGCATACGTGACCAGAGTCCGAGATTGCAAATTTTATACAGAAATTTGGAGAATTCCAGGGAGATTCGGGCCACCCGCCCGTTCCGACTCATAGTCCGAAAATATCCAGTACATTCTTCACATGTCCTCAAAATACTCTCAAGTGGTCTGGCGACTTCTATTGGCCAATTGACGATTTGCGCTTCAGGTCACGTGATGATGACGTACGACAACCCTCATCCTGAAAAGGAGTTTGGGAGGAGAAAACCATGCAACCGGGATTTGGTAGTGGTAGACAAAACTCAAAAACTACGATGGGAAACACCAATAAGATGGATATTCTAATTGTGGGACGACTATTTCTTACTAGATACAAAATTTAAAATGTTGCATTTATTGTTTGGACCATCGCTAAACTCTCAGCGCCATCTATGATGCATTCGACTGTGCTATAAAATTGCTAGCAGCAAAAGATATTAAAAGTTCTGTTACAAAAGGGGAGTTATGACAGCGAATATTTACCATTTTATCCCACTTTTGATAAATTCTCCCATTGCGACAATGTGATGATGAATTTAAAACTTTTTTTTTGCCTAAAAGGCCGAGGGCTCATCGAGATCACACGTAACATGATATGACGCGTGATTTGTCCGTAACATGTCGAAACCGGTGCAAACATATGGGTCAGCGCACTGTCACAGGTTATTTAATACACTTTTTTTTAACCTAAATCCAAAAAAAAAAAATATTTCGCGGATTGGCAAAAATAGGAAGAACAATTCTCAGACCAATGAAAAAGCAAGCATTTTTTCGCATGCTGTTCAAAATTGGAAAAACTTTCTCGGACCAGTAAAAATATTTCAGACCATTATTATTACCATCATTAAAATTTAAAAGTTTTGGCCTCAATTGCGTATTGTATGCGCCACCTATGAAGCATCCCGTGCGACTGTTATAGGCAAAGAAAATGAATTTACCATGTGGAAGACATCATGGTCCCCAAGTGTGGGAGCTGACAGTATACAACATGTACAAGTGTACATGTAGGCTGGATGCCCAGTGAAAATTAGAAAAATATTTCAGGGACTAGTAAGCTGAAACACAAACCATTATTTGATATTTTTTTGTAGTAGTGTTACAAGAGGAAAGTTCTATGATTATTCAAAATAATCAAAATCCAAGCGGACGTCCGAGCTTTTCCCGGACAGGTTGGAAATTTCTGTGGACGGTGGACCAACGGTTGAGAGGAACATCGCAATAGGGAATTATAACACTAGCAGTGAGTTGGGAGAGACATGGAATATTTAAAATGAGCTGTCCTTACTACGAAACCCAGAGGCACACAAATGTGCTTATCGGTATACTAAAAAGCCCTCCGTTAGGAAAGAATAATTGATCGAGGATATCCCAATGTCATCTATAAATTCGGCACAACTGATTGCTGTAAGCAATGTTTTCCGCTGCAAAATGTCATGTTGAACATAAAATAATTAGCAAGCATCATGCCACCAACTTACTAATTCATAAAAGTGCAAAATAATGCTCGTTAATTGAAAGCATTTATAGCAGTCATGTAGTACAACTACACTGTATAATGTAACACTAGCATTTTCAATTTCAACCATTTACCAAACATATTTCTTAGAATGAGTTTGAAACAACTTAAGAGAGATCGCAATTAAAAATTTGCCCTCACTAAAGATCCAATGTATCAGCCAAGCAAGCAAGAATGACTCAAAAGAAAAGAACCAATACCTAAGGAATTCAAGAATAATGAAGACACGCTTTTGCCAACATCACTTGCATGCTGCTTAACAAGTCGAGATGATTAAATTCCAAGGTATGTACAGATTTGTTGGCTTAAACCGTAGTTCATATTACCACAAGTGAAAAAAACTAAATGTCAACAAAAGAACTGTTACAAAAATCAAAATACACGTGCATCACAATGTTTTGATCACCATCTTCTCAAGTACAGAATTATACAGTGGTTTACTTAAGCAAACAGTTATCGAAGTTTCTTTTTACGACAATTTCTAACGATGTCTTGGATTACCGGAGTCAGCCTGATGAGATAAATGTTAAAATTTCGATTGTGAATTAGTTCGTAACAAAACTAACACTTTCCAGGTAGTTCGACTTAATGAGGTATGACCACGTTATCTAAAATCAGCAGAAGTTATGCTGAAAATTTTAAAGATTTGCACGTACCAGTCAAGTTTACCTTGATCAGTTGTGGATTTTTAATACAGGCCTATTTCTGTACACAAGGGATGTGCTAACATCTATTATCTGGAAATTGTTTCTATAAGGGGGGACTTTCCCCCCAAAACAGATATTTAATAAGCAGAGATTAAACAGGATCTACCCATGACCTGATAAGACATTCTCAACCTTCTCATCAACCTCAAAACAGGAGCGAACCTTGCAACTTAGGGTGAGAGGTAAGTGTGCAACTGCAACGTGTCAGTGTACTGCTAAGCCATCATTGAATTAATAAGCATGATTTCAATAATGTACATTATTAGGCAATACCGATTCCAGATTCCTTTTCTCAAAAAAGACAAAAAACCACTTTCCAAAGCATCACCGAAACAAACGGAATTTGTTGAAAGTTTGTTTCAAGTAAATTGCAAAGCAGGGATATTTACTGATGCAAGTAATTTAGCAAGACCAGATAGGTTTGAATGATAATTAATTGACTCAATGTAGTCTGTCATCATTTTGTATAATTTATTTAAATCACTACAGTACAAACTGCTCAGAATCTTAATTTCTGGAAGAACCACCTGTTCTTTCCAGTCTTGTACCTGTGGAAAATTAAAACAACAGTTAACACGCATATTTCACTGCAAAAGATGAAAGCAAAACAAAACGAAAACTTTTGGCTTACCTTTCCTCGAGCTTGGCCTTGATTTCACGACGAGCCTTGCGCCTCTTGCCTGGATCTTTCAGAACGTCCTTGTTGACGGCACTTTTATCAAAATTCATTTCAACCAAGTATCTGTAATTAAGAACAGCACATCAAAACTGAAATTATGCTTACACGTTACATGAATTCGCCAGTACTTCAGACTGCTCATAAAGCTAACCTGGTGGGCATCAGATGATTGTAGTTATAAACCTTTAAAAAGGTCTTTACTTTTGATCTTTTTTCAATCTTTTTCTTTCCCATTCGCTTAGTGACTTTGCGTGGATATCTAACGATGCCAGCAACTAGTGCGTGTCCATAAGGCTTGTCACTGCTTCCCTCATCATTATTCTGCAAGAACAGAGTTTACATCAATACTACAACTCATATTAACGACTACACGTGGCTAAAAATTAGTCGGCCACTTACCTTAACAATGACAGCCTTGCGTCCTGCGTAGCGTCCGCTAAGGACCAGAACGACCTTACCAGGTTTCATAACCTTCACCATTTTTGCTTCTGGAAAAATTTAAAAAATATATACATGTACATAAATTTATTTAATCGAACAATGCTTGATCAAATTCAAACCATTATCAATGTTCCAGACTCAGACGTGGTAACCCCCTTCCCTTAAACAACGTGCAAACTATAAGCTTTTTCTTAGAAATCTTATCCTACATTTGGCCAAGAAGACTAGAAAACATTATTCTTTTCATGCACTTAGTAATTAGTTCGATTTTAATACCATCGACTTACGGATGATCTCGGATTGTAATATATCAAACGGCAAAAACAAGTACCTTGTGTGGAAGCGTCCTCTAAACCGGTGACCGGAATACGAAAGACCGAGTGTAGCAAAAAATATGTTCTCTAATGAAGGTTCCTATTTCCGCCACGCTGCGCATGCGCAAAGTAAAATTGCGCTGTCCAATGAAATATAACCTGTTATTATTCTCTTTCATTGGCTGTAAAAACTTATTATTGATGACTTTGGAAGAACTAATATATTTTATATCTGTTAATTTCTAGAATATCTATAATAATATTTATAAAAAATCAAGCTATATAAATTCAGAAATTTTACATTCTTGAAAAGTATACAAATATATACTATTTCGGCAGCAAATTTGAATAATATAACATTTAGTACACAGTGATTTAGCATATCCAGAATGAAAAATAATGAGTATACTAAACAAGAACAAATATTTTCTGCATAAACATTACAATGTCCCAACAATTTCCAATAAAGTGACCATTACATAAACCATTACATTCAATCACTGAATATGGGATCTTGAATTTCCTTAGAAATTTAAGAAAATTAACACAACCAGATCGCCATGACTACATTAACATACATAAGGTGTTTGTTATTTCCAAATTGTTGAAGTAATTAACTAAAGTGACTAATTCAACATTAATTTAGTATATTTAATGATAACTCATTCCATGCTACCTTTATGCCAAATTTACAACAATTATCCAGAGACCAGGTCAGGCACACATTATTTAGGTAAATACAGCACATAAAACAGGCATATAAAAAAATCAAGAATGGAACCTCCACCACATTCTATTTTTATTGATCAGGCATATGTACATATTTTACAAAAGTAGGCTTCAGTTACAAAAATCCACGCTTGCTATTATGTTTCTTTCCTGCTTCCTCTTCACGTAATTTTTCCATTAGATGCTTATTTACAGCTACCCCAAGGTGAGTAGCTATCTATAATGCATGGAAGATCCCAAGTTGAAATTATTTAAGAAAATAGAAGTCAAACTTGTTTTTGAATACAATTTTTACAACTTTGAATTATCACAATTAAGAATACTAAGAAGCAGACAAAAAAATGAGATTTTAAATTTCTTCTACTGCCATTATCATGGTGATATTTATTTTAGTCTGGCATGCTTGAACCATACTTGGTAATAAAATACAAGTAGGTTATGAATATCTATATATTCACTCACAAATCCTCCTTGGCTTCTTCAAACAAAAATAAAAACATTCGAAAAAAAAAATAAGTTTTACCTCAATTGCCTCAAATATGCTCTCCGGATGGAAGCTACCGGAACCGACCTTCTGCATGACGTGGAATTTGGTGTCCTCTGAGATGCCGAAAACGAGGCTTCCAAGGCTACAACATTCTTCTTCTAATGTCGGATCCACAACAAAACTGTGACCGATCTTAGCAGAAAAACAATAAACACAGTTCAATCAATTGGTAGTATTAAGATAAAAGTCATATGATTTGAAAAGCAATGAATGAAAATTTATATTGTATATACAGGTTTCAACAATAAGGTTATCATCAGTTTTATCGATTCGAAAAAAAATTAAAAATGCTTCGCTTTAATTTAGCTGAACTAGCTAACCTTTGTTAAGGTGACAAGGCAAGGAAGCATAGCAACGTCGAGTCGCTTTACATCAAAAGGATCATCCGACAGTTCCAGCTCAGTCTGTCCATTTTCAGAAGTTGTTACGGTAACATTGGGTATCCTGAAAATTGTATGTTAAGAGGTAAAGCTTGGTATTTTAAGTCACATTGACGACCGTCACCGCATAGTCATTAATGAGCCAGCCTACTTTGTGGAAAAAAGTGCTGCTATAGAAGCCAACGATACGGCATCAAATAAACTGCCACCACATTCCAAAACCTGAATAACGATAGTAAAAAACTTAGTAAAAAAACGCAAGCAACAAAGGTATTGCATAAGGTGGACAAAACTTTGAAGTTTCAACATTAATAAGAAATAAAAATTTGCTCTAAATTAATAATAAAAAAATAATTTGCTCAAATTTACAACTTACCAGAATGTCGATGTACAGAACCCAGCACTGTTGGCCAGGAATAATGGAAAGTGACTTCATGTCCAAACAACTGCATTTCAAATATGACCGACGCAATGTAGAGGACACTTCAGAAGCCAGGCTCTCACCGCCACGGCCCTCAAATTCTGGTTTTGCAGTAGCTGAGCTAGAAAATTGAAATGTAATCATGAAGCACAGTGGTTTTTATTAGCTGAGCTCATAAAAGAAAACGCATACCAGTCCATAAAAAACTCCAGCCGACCCTCGTTGGGTCGGTCAGGTGCAGGCGTGTCTAATTCTGCCTTTATTGCAACAATGACATCTGTATTTGCCTGAAATGATACGTATTCAAAGTAACTTCCAGTCATCAATGCATCACGTGATAGATTAGCCCCTTGCTACGGAAAGCAGATTTAACAGTTAACCTAACCACACAAACTTACTAACGTTAATAACTAACATGTCAGAAGGGGCTCAGCCCCTTAGAGCATTATCTTATCTCTCAATACATCACGTGCATACATATCAAGCAATGAACTTCACATGGGCATTAAGGTTAATTTTGATAATATGCCAACAGTTATATAAATTTCATGAAGGGCTAAAAACTTTAAATCGTAGGTACGATCAGGGGCTGGATAAATATATATGCTATGCTAAATATAACATCAAAAGCCCTGGTTAAGTTTACAAGAAATTTGATGCTCACCCTTCTCAATCTGGCTGATCCATTAGTATTTGATACAATATCAGTTTCCAACTCCATTGGCCGATAATCACATTGCTTCCGACCATCCGTGCGAAAGTCCTCCTGGAATTGACAAAAGTGCTAATTTTAGTACCTTTTAAACAATGAAAAAAATATTAAAAATCAGTTTAATCTAAACAACTGTTTTAAAAGGGTTTCAATCTTTGGAAGGGTTTCAACTGACTTTTCTCTTGTAAGCGGAATATTTTACAAGCTGACATGGAACCTTACATATTATTTAAGAATCAAATTGGTGTTTTCGGGAAAAAAAAGTCTGCTGGTCAATTTACTTATAAAAAAGCAAGGGGGATGTGTCGGAGTCATGCCCACAAATCATTTAAAGCGTAGAATATATCGCGTGGCTGTCGGATTGGTGTTATTTTTTTATTAAATTAAATTTATTAATTTATTCTACTTTTACCACACATTGAATCCACAAAATGTACAACGTACTATTTCATAATTTTTCATATATTTGATCATGACTTCTCACAAATATTATGAAAGAGTTAAACATAAAGCTCACAGGCTCAAGTAAGAATGAGAAACAATGTGTACAGCCTACTGTTTAGGTTATTCTGCCCTTGCCTCCCTGACAGCTTGAAATTTAAATGAGTGACGTACGTTATAATCGACAATTGGAGGTATAGTTGCCATGCATATATGTGTGAACATGATGAAGTTGGTAGAATATATTACGAGTATTATGATTACACCAAGACACCTGATCAAATGGATGGAGTATGGACCCACTATCGGTAGTATTAACCTACATGTGGGTGTCCACTAGTTTTCTAGATGCATCACTGCCGCATTAGGGTTTGATCAGACCATATTTCATAAACGTAAATCCTTCCTCGAGATGACAAAATGAAACGAAACATATGAAAGAATGATATACCACAATGTTCAACATGGCTCACCTCGACACCATGCAAAATGAAAGTTTTTTCAGCTTCGCATAGCAGAACGTTCGCCATTCTCCTGCCGTTTCAATCGCAGCAACGAAATTGAATTTTTTCTTAGGAAACCAAACTGAAATTTCAAGAAACAACGCTACACGTGGTTTGATGAAGTTTTGGAATTAAAGAAAACTTAAAATAATGTTTCAAGTCTTTCAACGTCTGCGCCTATGATGTTCTGGTGGGAAACACACTGCAGCGCGTTGGTTTGCAGCACCGTGGTTTGCAGATATCAACTCGTCCTCAGCCACGCCCTACAATTGTAAACGAATTGTAGGTAGGTGGGGCTTTATCGTAGTGATGTCTGCAAACCACAAAGTGACGCTGCAGTTTTTTCCACCAAAAAAAGTGGCGAGTAAACATACTTATTATTACGTGTTCAGTGCTAATGATTACTCGGCTGTCGGCTTATTATCAGTTGTCGGGGTTGCCCAGGTGTCGCCACGCAACGACCGAAGATTTCGTCTACACCTACGGCACAGTGCCTACGGCCATATCAGCGTTTTCGATAATCTTGTAGACGTAACCCATCTTTGCGTAACCTGTGAGAAAGTTATGAAATTCGGCGAACTTCAGGTAAGTAGGTCGAGAGCAGAAGGCGATTATGAATTCTTTGAACGTATTCCCGGTAGGTAACGTTGGTTAATGCTCGAATTGTAGTCCCCCTCCATGGGAATCCCCCCCTCCAGTTATGCAATGCATTTAAGGTTCTGATTTCTTGTACCCTCGCCAAATCAGGACGAAATCAATGTAACGAGTAGGTGGCCTTGCGTTTTAAAATTTAAATGTGTCAGATCCCTGTGTACCCACCTCAGTAATAGGACCATACGAGCGTTAAACCGATTGTTTGCAGTGGAGCTGGGCGTGTGCGTATATTTATCGATCAACACCGCTACTGTATCGAACCGCAAATCAATATAACATTGTCGCTGATATGGATTGCAGTTTGCGGTGCTGAAGTATAGTTTGGCAGTGATTGAATCCAGTTGAATCTTTCAGCGATTTGTTGCAGTGACGCATTAGGAATAAATTCTGTTATTTTTTACCCTACAGTCAGTTTAGTTTAGTTTAGTTTAGTGTATTATCACCGCGCCGAAGCCTTATGGTGATTTAGAGGGAGTCTCAGGGTGAC
>JAQGBX010001421.1:0-25021 GCA_034698745.1 Megaphyllum sjaelandicum | reverse complement strand
TCCAAGAAGCCTTAATTTTGTCTACAACGAAAAAACAGATAAAGTGTCTTAAATTAAGGCATCCATTTTTTACAGTGCATGGCACTTGTTAATGACAGGACGTGACGTCGTGACGTTCATGACCCTGCTAAAAATACAGAAGCGAAATGCAGGTCGAACTTTGAAATTACGAACCTCGTTATTAAAACTGAAACAGTAACAGTATAATACACAAGAATTGCAAAAAAAAGGGGGGGGGAAGAGAATTAATCTGGTCAAAACGAAGAGATGATGGACTAACTAAAAGGTCAATCGTAACGAGAGTACGACAGTAAACAATGGTACCATCCGATAAGACATTTATCTATACAGTGGAACCTCATTAAGAACATTAAGTTTTAAACGAATATCTGATATACGAACTTATTTCCAGTCCCCCGTCCTAGGGGATGGTCGTATGTTGTTAATTTCTTCGTTTATAACGAATTCCGAATTCGGATATTTCACATTTTTGTCTAAAACGAACGAATTTTCGCGCTAGGTTTCGTTAAAACGAACTACATAGAAAATATGAAAAAGACCGGTATATATGTTATAACGGGGAATTCCCCGATAAAAGTTCCCGTTCGTATACGCGGGGTATAGGGTTTCATCCAAACTTCGATGGAGCTTTAGTTCGTATTGTCGAAGTCAACGTTTTTTCCCCGACTTCTGATAATACGAACTAAACTTTTTAACTGAACACATTTTGACGTCCCTCTAGATTCGTCTTAAACCAGTTGCGTCTGCGTGGGATGACGCATGCATCTACAATTGTATACGGGGTCGTTATCGAATTTCACTCTTATTAATAAGAAGTATAAAAACATTTCGATTTTTATCTGGATTTTAGGGGACCTCACTGCAGGAGTATATACAATGTTTGAGCGAGCGAGAAGTATAGTAGTTATCTCGGTAAACCGGACATTGGCAGCGAATGCGGTTGAGAGATAGAAGCCGGAAGTGGGCATCTCGAGGAGCGCCATTTCCGTCGCACTTCTCGACCGACCGTCTGATTTGGGTGAACGCATTTCGGGGGATTTCAAATGTGCCAAATTCTGATTAGATTTTCGCGAAAAGAGTTCAATTCGGCTTCTGCATTTTCCAACCGGAAATGATACGCGAGGGTGAGCACGTGATCGCGCTAATCCGTCAACATCCGGTCGCCATTTTTTCCCCTTCTCTCGCATTCTGTTGATTAGCGAGAGGGTTACGTTTCAGGACCTCTTGAAACACCGTGATAAATAACTTGTTTTTCAGTTAAATCTCAACCAGCGAAATTACTTATTCTTGACAAATCGTGTCATTGCTTATACGGCTTTTAAAAACGCAATAAATCAACAGTTTAAACCTTTTTTATGCCATCATTTCATATAAGAATGTGTCTATAGCCGAATGATAACACGATCGAAACTCTTTCACGAAGTCAAAATTTGTTCGTTTAAACCGCAGTTCGTATTATCAGAAGTCAGACGAAACTCTGACTTAACATAATAAGTACAAAAGCTTTACAGTGTATCGAAGTTGGGATAAAATCCTACCCACGTAAATGTAATATAGAACTTTTTTTTGAAATTTTAATTAATTGCATGAAAATTTTGTAATCGGAAAACGTGGACAATTTTGCTACTTGGAAAATGGGCCCTGAGCTAACTTTATAGAAGTAATAATTTTGGATCGCCATGTCTGTGTTAAATTTCCCTGACTTTTTAAAAATAAACCATTCTTCCCTGACTCCCCAGACCAGGTTTCCAGGTCTGGAGGAACCCTGGTTGAAATAAAGTTTCCATCATTACGGGCAAATCATCAAATGCGTGGACTTACAGTATAATCTCATTCATAAGTTGAAGATTTGGTCAAGCATTTATAGATAATTTTTATTATTATATACATGCACGTACTATATTTATAATATTATTATGCTATAGATACAAATTATATATATTTTTAAAGAATCTGCAAAAGCCAAAAGCATGCATACAGATTTTTCAAGAATCCCTATATATTCAAAGTGACAGCTCGATTTCAAATCCTTCGTATAAACGAAAGCTTCGCCTCATGATTCGGGTAACTAAATCACCCCGCGAAAACGCGTAATTCTCAAATTGTTCATTTTTTTTTTTTTGCCCCCCAACCACATCGTCAAAATCATAATACGTGTAGTTGACATTTGACACGAACCGATGGGGGCGCAACGGCGAGGAAAACAAGAGAAAAATGAAGAACTAAAAAACTGATTAATAATTCATTAATGTATAGCTAGGATACAACAACACTTTAGGTATTGGCTTTCACTCCCTCGTCATGCCTCGAATGTGACGTCGAATAAATCAAGCTCCGTTTTTACGTTATTCCCACGCTTACGATTCAATAGTTAGAAGGTGAGGAGGAGTGGCTTCACCCGTGGACACGCAACACCTCCACCTCATTGTCCGACAGGTACGCTACGAGCATGCACTGACCGGTGCCCATTAGCATAAACAATCCTTTTTTTTTTCTTTCGGAGAATTCGAAATGGACTGAAAAATAATATAATGGAGCAAATCCATGAGAAGAAAATGCGGGGAATGTTTTTTGGGCTCCTTAAAATTACCTCGAGTGCTCGTATTATGTTTTCGAGGATGACACCGAACTATGAGCATTTGTAAAACAAATTTTGTGCAGGCTGCTGGCTGGAGGAGGACCACCCGTATCAAAATACACGAGTGTTGCCTGGTCACTCGTGTATTTTTAGCTTATTTCTTATTCTATTTGCAGCTATTGTTTTTGGGTCGTGTACTGAAGACACGTAAACAATGTGACCAGATTAAAGTACGAACGTTATAACAGTTTGAGAGGAAATTTATCTGTGGGTGCAAAGTTTATCATGTGCCTCTTCTGTGTTTTTCTTTGCATGTACATGAATTGCCGAAGTTTTGCTTAATTCAATTTTTTTGTAAATATTTTATATATACACTTCAAAATTTAAACAGCTTTTCATTGGTCAATTTTTAAATTTTACAACATTGACACAGAAAATTTTGCGATACATATGCTGCAAGTTTGTCCCCAGAAAAAGATGAACACTTAATTGTGTCAATTATTCCCGGAAGAAGCTGAAAATATTGAAAAACTGTCCTCGGAAGAAGATGCTGAAATGTTGCAAATCTGTCCAAGAGCAAAAAATTTTACGAATTTGTCCCTGGAAATCGTTGAAAAGTTTACAAATTTATCATTGGAAAATGTCGAATATTTTATAAATTCGTTGTCGGAAAGTGTTGAAAATTTGCCGTCGGAAAAATTTCCACATTTATTTTTTTCAAATTTGTACTCAGATGTTCACTTTTGAAAATTTACAAATTTGTCCTTTAATTTTTTTTATATTTAAAATTTTCTACAGCAAAGACGACTATGTCATACACATATGTTGTTATAGAAACTGACAAAAACTAGGAAAATAAGTAAATTTCAATACACTTTCTTCCAGTGTATAGGGAAAGGAGTTCGTACTATCAGAATTAACGTATATAAAGTGCATGAGTTCTCCATAGATGGCGCATCGTATAATGGTGCACCGAGGCTATAGGGCGATTCTCAGAAAATGCGAACATTTGTCCACTTTCAAGCGAGGCGCAACCAGAAATTTTCCGAGATGACCTAAGAACGTGCAAATGACCCTCGCCATCCCTCCCTGATTCGTAACATTAACCCTGTTAGAAGATGGCGTCTTTCCCATAGGCGTGATGTCATTCAAAGGAGATGTTAATAAGGAGGTAAATTTCTTGACAATTGCCCCGGGTGAGGTATACAGCAATTTGCATGCAGCTAGTACTTTTTTTAAGGTTATAAAATTTCATTTTTGGGCTTCGCGTTTCCCACGGGAAGGATTACCGACGCGCCATAGATGGCGTTACATCGAGCTATAAAGGCGCAATAAAATTAATCGGCATCCTCGGGGCAATTTTCAACTTCAGCAATAAATGAAAGCTGCTGTCGATTCGTGATTAATGAACAGATACCTAATTCGCGCCGATCGGCGAAGGAAAACATTAGTCGTTAAAAACCAATTCGCCGAATTATGATAAACAATCGCCAAACACGAAGCATTCGGATGCAAAAAGACGCCCTCTAGCGTCGAAAGACGGGTCACGCGATTAGGCCAAATATGCTCCATCTCATGACGGGCTGACATTTTTATAGTGTTCCTCCAGGTTTTTAAACAAATTTCCCTGGCCTATGTCAATGACTGTTATTTCCACGATTTTGAAAACCAGACGCAGGAAAATATTCAATATTTTGCGGATATTTCAAAATTAACATATAGGAAAATCTTCAGGTCTTACAAAAGGGGCCATTCAAAAAGAAAACCTCAAAATTTTCCAAAAATTGAACTCCCCCTGTCCGCATTGCGTCAGTTCAATCAGGACACCCCTCATTTCGGACGTCCGAAATGATTTTCCAACATGTCCTCAGAATCCGTTGGAAATTTTGCAAATTGTACAAATCTGTACTAGACAAAGTTAAAAATGTTGAAGATTTGTAGCCCACTTGGGGAAAACGTGGAAAATGTTGAAAATTTGTCCTCGAGAAATCGTGGAGTAATTCCACTATACAGGAGTTTAAACGTGAAATACAAGATTCGAATCAACTCATTCATAAAAGGAAGGCGACGAGTTGAGTTTTTGCATCTAGGTTAGTCCATTTCCTGTCCACGGTCCCTCGAACCGGACGTGGATACTTGGCGATATCATCTTAATTGAGGGTGACGTAACGAGGAGCACCTAAAGCTCATTTCCTTTTGTCCTAGCCATTATAACCCCAATTTGAATCTCACCACTAATTATATAATATACGTGTCAAGCCTCAAAATCGCGCAACAGGTTGCATCAATCTCCGGTTAAATTAATATTCCCCTAGCTCCCCCTGGAAACTTGCTCATAAATAAGGGACATGTCGGACACAATGTCCGGCCAATTGCCAAAGACAGTTCGCGTTACCTATCATACAGTAGGTCTTTAACGGGTCGTTAATAAGAAATTAAAAAAGTAAAAAAGCAAAAGCTTGGCTGCTGAGATTTCCAGATTTTTTTTTATTTAATTTTTTTTTTTTTGGAGAAATGAATATCCTACCATTTCTCTCCAAAAATCCGGAAAGCTGATAAACTGATTGATTAAATTAGGTGAAAATCTAAAATATTGGAGTCAAATTTGGAGATCGTAGAACCGACTCGATGAACAACAGGGCTTGGCAGAAATTTCTCACTCAACTTCCTTGACCATTTCAGGTTTTTTACAGAAATTTCCCTAACCGATATCGAAATTGGAATACATGTCATCTTATCCAAGATTTAGCAAAATTGGCAAAGGAACATATTCAATACTTTGCCAAATTTACTAATGATACTTTCGAAAAAAAATTAAATTAACATCGTTTCACAAAATTAGCGTAAGGATTTTTTGTTTTTAAAATGTTATAAACATGGCTTTGAAAAATATTAAAAGTTTTGAAAATTCGTATTTGGAAATTGGAAAAGGGTGCAAATTTGTCCTCGGTTTAAACGTACAAATTTTGCTCAATTTTTCCTCGGAAATTGATGACAATTTTTCAAATTAGTAGGAAAATTTACAAATTTTTTTGCTGATAAACCCTGATATAACCACGTGAAAACATTAATTTTGGATTGAGACAACATAAATACGTTGAATTTCCTAGACTTTTTTCGAAACAAATCAATCATTCTTCCAGCATGACTTTTCCAGCTATAGGTTCTCCAGGTCTGGAGGAACCTCGAACAACAACGCATAAAATACGACTACAGAAACGAAACTATACAAAATCAACGCAACATCCAGCATTTCAACAACACCACTGACCTCACCTCGAGGGACAAAACGACCTCCATTGACCAGCCGCGGTCAACTCCATTTCCGGGCAGACCATACGCGACAGAGGACCATTAACAATTAGCGGCACGTGGGCAGCGTGCCCTCCTCGGGGGGCTCCCGGAGCAGCCATCATCGGACACTATACAGAAAGGTCAAGCGGTCCTCGGGGACTTTCCGGCCATCTCCGAAGCCTCTGCACCAACGGGCTGGACACTCCGAAAGAAAACTCGATTCTCCGGGCGTTTTCCATTGACCAGTATATCAATTTTTCACCGCTGGTTCCATTCTTCGAGCACAATGGGCACACACCTGTGCCTCCGATTTCAGCACGCTTTAATCTCCCACACCTCCGATTAATTATTCAGCACTTTCATCGATTCAATTATAAGGAGAGCGACAGCTTTTTGTGTCAAAATCAGCGCTCGCGGAATAACTTAAAACACAAGCCGGCTAGCTCACCGTTTAATCCCCATTCTGGATAATTGGGGTTTCGATCCCCCCAACGCGTGGGCCCTCGAGCTTCGACGCCATGGAAACTATGTAAATAGACATTTTTAAATAATAAAAGTCGGGGCGTATACGGATAACGCTATATTCAATAAGTTTTTAACCCTACTTGACACCTGTAGCCATGGCGAAGCATCCCCTCCCCCCGGCACGAGGCAACAACGAGGGGGGGCCCCGGAACCCCCTGCCGGGACAATGGCGAAATAGACGGGGGATCCCCGACGAATAACACGCGTCGGGAAAAACACGGATTTCCGCGAAAATTGCGTCGTTTTCAGAGTTTAAATCTCATTAAGAAGAATTCGTTTTACGCGAATTTACGATGGCACATGTAGTTAATTAACTCAAAAATTTCCAGTCCTTGTTCTAGGAAATGGACGAATTTCGTTTAAGACCCAATTCCGAATTCGGATACACGTATATACAGTATATAGTTCAATTTTAATGTAAAATTAATAATTTATAGTTCAATTTTAATGTAAATTTGCACGTTATGGCTGTTTTAGTTCGTGTTTTTAGATGTAGAAAAGCGAGCTCCATCGAATTTTATGTAAACTTCTGTGCGGGCCAGTGTATTTGTACTTTTTTCTTCTTCTTCGTAGCTGCCAAAATCAAAACTTCCAAAAAATAAAATCTTAAATTAGCCCGAGCTTAATTGCGCTTTTATAAACACGAGGGTCTATGCTTTTTCACATTTCCTCATTACCGTTATTAAAGTTACGTCCGCGAAATGAATTAAGGGCAATGGCGGTGTCGCTAAATGGGGTGACAGCAATATCCTCTCCGACCAAATTAATTTTCCTTCAACTAAAAATCACACCATCGAAAAGAAGACTGGCTAAAGACCCCTTTGTTGGACCCACTAGCAATTCCGTCAATGCTTTTTTGGATAGACAACGTACGGCGATTTAAGCAATGTGTATTAATTAAGCTCAGATTAATTAAACCGCGAAATTCGCGATTAAAAGGCTGCGAGTCCGAGTCCTAATAAAACCCGATCTTCCTTTTGTTCATCGGTCATTGTTTAAAACAGGAAGTGCACTTTCTGCTACGGTGCTCGACATTACCCTCATGGGGTACAGCGCTGACGTCGCGAGAGGGGGAGGATGTTCGTTAACAATAGGACCGTGACTCGACGGAGGGGAAGGGTAGGGGCACAGGTTTTTCAAACAAAAAAACGGTCAAAAGCGAAGCTAATTACGGCCATAATGAGCGGGGTGCATCGTTAAAACAGCATCTATCCTTTAACCCTATCTTTGCATTTTTTTAAAAAAAAAATACACATGTAATTCCCATCTTGAGTTGAACATAACGCATATTACGTCTTAACGATTGTTTTTTGGGAGATAATTTTTCGGATAACTTCGTATTATTGTTCTGTCGAATCGATACTAAATTTTGCATATAAAGTTATACAAAAACACCGAATTGTTTTAACTTATTTATTGAAAATGTACAGTACGTCCCACACCTCCCCTCCCCCAACCCCCAATTTTGATTTATCCAAAATAGTAGCCTAAATATAAAGTTTAAAAACAGAATTCGGGTAGGTTTTTTAGGGGGGAGGGGGGGAATATGCTTATCCCAAAAATAACCCTTAATGATGACATTGTGTTAAAAAATACACCTGAGTAAATAATGAAGTCACCCATTACAATTATGATGATGACGTTATAAATCATAATTTAAGGAATGACGTCATCATCATAATTTAATGAATGAAGTCGTCATCGTCATAACTTAAGGCACGACGTCATTCATTAAAAATTTCCTATTTTTTGGACGTTTAATCGATTATCTAAACTCAATTTTTTTTTCGGATATTTAATCGGACATTTTTATTAGGACATCCGAAACTCCAAAACTACAATAAACGAGTTATTTCTTAAAAATCTTTAAGTGCTTCAAAGTTAGTGGAAAAAAAAAAAAACAAAAAAAACAAAACGAAGACAAAAACGCTTATTGACTGATATAGACAAAACGACCGTTTTTTCACGAAGATGTAATCGGTAAATACGGTGGGAGTATACTTCCTTATTTTATGGATCGAAACGGTTTGAAACCTCACTTTTTCAAATTCCTGATGATCGAGCTATAGGCAAACTTAAACGCACCGGAAATGTCCGATGCAAGTTCGCATTCCCGCTTTTATTTCCTCCCACGGGGGGTGTGCCCTACTCGTAAATACCTCGAGAAACCATAAAAACGTTGAATTTCCTTCAAAATCGACTGCGTGGAAACGCCTTACTATAGTTACGGACATTTCATAACAGGACCTGGCCCATGGTCCATGCACGTACGCTTCCTCATGGTCGTTCATCATGCATATGCAATCTGGATGCATTCCCATGGAAGACAATAGGGCCTCTTGTGATATCAACGAAGAAAAGAAGAAAAAAAACTTGATAAATTCAGACAGGAAACAAGAAGAGTGAGGAGCCAAGTACAAGGAAAGTATAGTCTCTCTTGGCCATGTAAGAAGAAATGCCATGCACAATGGTCAAAGATTGAAAGTCAGCAATAAACAGGAAGTAAAGAAGATTGCGGACGATGACGAGAATAATGAACCCGGGAAAAACTTCAAAACCTGAACTTCATTTGTCCAAACATACGATGCGATGAGGGGGTGGGGTGGGAGGACAACTACTGAACAAAGGTCACTCGTACGATGAACAACAAACAATAATGCGAGCTAATGATGCATTCTGACATGCAACTCGAGGCTGAGAAGATTTCGATGACAACTTTTCCCATGTTTCCGAGAATCTGATAACGAGATCAAAGCCTCGCATTAATCAAACGATATTTGATGAAGTTAAATATGGGGAAACAACTGGTCACCGTAAACGGACACAACATCGTACGATCAACTCGCTTTTTGATCGTGGACGAAAGATCTCCATCTTGAGTTGTTGATATACTAACAATTGTCCATACAAATACAGTCAAACCTCATTAAAAAGAACTGGCTTTTATACTAAGTTCTGATAGTGCGAACTCATTTCCATTCTCCGTCCTGGGGGTATGGACGACTATAACGATAATGTATTCGGGATATTAAACATTTTCAACTATATAACGTTTGCGATATACGTTATAACGAACTTTATCCAGTACATGTACTGTATTAAAATAAGGGTTAAAACAGGGTTTCCCCAGAAATTTCATATTTCAATTTCCCTGACCAATGACAATGTGAAAAATTGACATATTTTGCAAAATCGAGGCTGGCAAATATTTTTCAAAATTAACTAACAATTAATTACAATTTTGAAAACTAACTATTTTGTAGTTGGAAAATGATTAAAAATGTTGAAAATTTGTGTTCGGAAAACGAAGAAAATTTGCAAATTTTTACACTGAAAACGTGGAAAAGTTGTCCTCTGAAAATGTGGCAATTTTTTCAAATTTGTACTCGGAAAACCTAAAGAATTTTTCAAATTTGTTGTCGGAAAATGTGGAAAATTTTGCAAATTTGTACTCAGATAATGGGCCTTGAGCTAACCATGTAGAAGTATATATTATATAATTTTGGATCGCCATGACTGCGTTGAATTTCTGACTTTCAAAATAAGACATTTTTCCCTAATTTTTCCAGGTTTTCCATGTCCGGGGGAACCCTGTATAACGGGGAATTCACGATAAAAGTTGCAGCGCCTTTCCATCCATGCATATACATGTGCACATGGAATCAAATTTTCATCCAAAATTCGATGAAACTTTAGTTCTTGTTGAAATCACGTTTATTCCGACTTACGGTATACGAACTAAACGGTTACTAACATTTTGACATCCTAGCTTCTAGATTCGTCTTAAGGAGGTTCGACTGTATATTTCATCGGACGAGCTTTCTCCCGTCGTTTAATCTCAACAGCAACCGGTTAATCGGCCGTTAGCAGATACGGAAGAGTCTCTATAATTTATAATCTTCATTAATCGTTAAAGATTATACGAATAAAATCGCTCTTAATAAGTTTCTTCCTCCGACAAAAGATGTCAGAGATTGCCACTTGCGAGACAATCATCACTAATCATTTTTAAACTGCGATATTAACAACATCTTTTTTTTATTATCCATCGACTTAATTCATTCATAGGAACCATCGAAGTTGTTGAATGCATAAATCAAGGGGTACCATGATCCTATAAATTCGGATTTAAGAGACCTTAAAGAAATTACTCGATGTAGGCTATATATACTCGAGTATGAACGAGGGCCGCCATTAATAACTATCTGGGAAAAATTTCCAATCAGGTCGCATTAAATAATATTTAATAAAAATACGGCTGGGAAAATGGGAGCGAGCAGACGAGATTTCGGGCCGAGCGACTTAACAAATTTGATAATGGTCGTTTAAAGGGCGATTAGGGGGCTATTTGGAAAAGTGAAATACTGATTCAAAATATTATATCGATCAATAAAGTTAAATTGCGCCGATGGAATGGATGATGATGATGGGCTTCAATCAGTCACTCATCTCGTTTGGTTCAATTTAAAGCCGCAATTTTGAGCCGAGCGGACCTTATATCGAATGTATACACGTATATATACGAAATCCCCATTTTGAAATAATAACGTCAATTTGCCATAAAAGATGACGTGCAACTGGTTTTCAACGAGCTATATATAGGCCCTATATATGTAACGCATGTCAAAACTAACTGCAGTTTTAATCAATTTAAAATCATCTTCGAAACTAATTATTCCCGCCACATGCTCCAAATAATCCAATAAATGGACATTTTTATATTATACAATAATAATCCATATACCGATAGGGTCTAATCGGTCGTAAAAAATCGTAGATTGCGAAGTGATTTCATAAAATCGGGCAGGAAAATTTCAAAAGCTTGTTGTCATTTTGCTAATTTTATTTTCAATAGTTGAACTATATTGAAAAACAAACAAAAATAATGCTTCCAGTGAATTTCAATATATTAAAAGAAATATGTTATTCGAGTATTTTCAAAGCATGCATGCTATCCTTGTTTGTGGTAACTTTATAACAACTGAATAGCAGTTTATTTGAGACGTCAATTGCAATGGTGCTTTTTTCACGCACAGTATATTATAGTAACATTAATTGGTCAACAGATTCAAGAAATGCAATCATTATTAAATACCTTAAAAGAAATATACGAAAACCCGCATACGACGCTTTTGAAACAATGCAGTCTACGATCGTATATACCTACATGTAATTACAAATTGCCCCTTATACCAAAGGAAAAATGTGCAACTAAAAAGTAATCAGAGCTTTGCGTGGAAGCTGTTTTTGAAACGTTATCTTTTTTTTCACAATTGACGAAAAATTCAAAAAAATAAAATCCGTCAAAATGTCAAAAACTTCGCCAAACTGATTAAAAAAAAACAGTTGGGAAAATGTCGAAATTACGAAAAAATAGTCTTGCTCCGAGGCTATATAGACATTAATTTTAGTCATGAGTGAAAATTAATTTAACTAATGCCCATCACGGTGGAGTAGGCCTACCTAGGTTTCTCCAATTTTTCCAATTGGGTCGAAATTGCGAAGTTGACAAAATAAGACTTTCTCACCGCAATCGAAATTCTAAACATACATTTTAAGGTAAAATTAAAAGGTATAGGTTTTTCACTCACCCAATGAGTTTTCTTCAGATAAGTCACTAATCGATGGCACTTTTTGCATGGAGCCCAACGAGCGATGTTGCGATCGGTTTGGCACGCAGGCTTCGTCGTTGCTGATTTTTTCGGTTTTAATTCGAGTCAGCAAGGGTTCTCCATCAGACATCACATCCAACTCGAATTTTATCTAAAAATGAAGAAACAAAAAAAAAACGAATAAAAAATAATACGTTGTTACCATCGGTTTGTAGGCTATGTCTAACGTGCATTAAGCGATGAAATAATTAGAAAAGTGACTTCAGAATATATGGCAAAACGAGGGAAGGATTTGGCCAACGACGCTCCATATAGCTTAGAAAACTAATCCTTAATCCTGCCCAACGGAAAATCATTCAATTCAATTTCATTTAGAAAATGGAGCCAGCGAAGGCAAGATGTTATATGCAAAATTATACAAAAAACTAAACAAGTATATACGTGCATAGAAAACCTTTAATAAAATTATGTAATTATTTGAAAAATATTTCATATAGCCTAAAATGAATTAAGAAAATTATTTTAAGGTGATTTTCGAATGCGTCGCAGGTCTTCAATTTCATTTTCTAATTAAATGACAATAACAATTATACAAATTAATTCCTTTATCAGATCAACCTACTTAAAAAATTGAAGCGAAATCTATGATATACATGTATATTCTGGATAACTACGGTAGCTTTTACATAGACCCTCGTCTTTCCTCGGGTAATTTCGGAGTTTCGGAAGTACTAGAAATGTCCGATTATGTTCAATTATATCCGATGCTATATCGGATTATATGTCAGAAAAAAATGCCCGATTAAATTCACGAACAAATGCACAATTAAATGTACAGAAAAACCTGGAAAAGTGACCACCTTTGAATGGTGACCAAATGTTTGTGTTGGCCACTTTTTTAGTGCATTCTTTTTCTAGTGTTTCCTTCATATTTCCTTCATAACAATTCTCCGTATAGCGACCAGTGTCCACCTGTCTATTGTGTACAGTGACCAGTGTGTATTGTCTTTTTTGCAATTTTTACGTTGTTAATGTACCTTAAAAAGTGACCAGATAACGGATGAGTCACGTTACATCCTGCTTTAACCCTTGGACATGATGATTCTGTACTTTTTTACTGCGTGTATTAAGTCTCCATGTATAAGTGCAGTGAGCATGTTCATTATTTTAATTTAATTCAGGCATTCTTTTTATAGTGACCACCTGTGTACAGTGACCAACATAGCATTTTTTTGGTAGTCACTCTTTAACAGGTTTTACTGTAGGCCTACAGATAAATTCCCGATTAAATGTACGAAAATGTTCGATTAAATCCCCGAACAAACTCCCATTTTTTTCGGATGTTGAACAAATGCTCGAATAAATTTGTCATTATTAATGAATGACGTCATCAATTTCAAACGCTAATGACGTCACCCATACAATTCTCATTATGCCTTCATAACATTTTAAATGTCCGAAATATGGACCATTTTTAATGAATGGCGTCATCAAGTAAATTGTTACATCTAATGACGTTGAATTTTTAAAAAATATCTTAGGATGATGTCTTCATTCAAAGAAATTCTAATGACGTCGTCAGCCATTACAATTCGGATGATGACGTCATTTTTAAAATTATGATGATGTCGTCATTCCTTAAATTCTGATGAAGGCGTTGCAGCCCCATACGTACAAAATTGCAGAGTATATACAGCAAATTAATCTACGCTCCGGTGTCTACATTTTTCCCCATCGTTCACGGTATAGCTCAATGGCGTGTATATTTGTCGCTATTTCGTGCAACAAAGCCGCCATTTTTCAGTCAACATTTACCCGAATGGGAAAAACATTGCCGAAAACTTTCCTGTACAGTATTAAACTCGATTTTCACACGCACCGCATACTACCTTTAGCTTTCTGCGTCTTTTTCAATGCTCAAAATAAAAAATTGCCAACCCTTGAACTTGACTTTCTCACCGTTGATAAACCGAAATCGAAATCTAGCTGCCAAGCCGTGCGAATTTTTCCTACTTTAAAAAAATCGATGAATGAAAAGGGGTTCAGCTATGAGAAAATGGTGGGTGTGAGAACCCAATTAAGAAGCTAAGCAGAACGGAAAATCATTATGAAAGTCAGTAGGGCTTGTCCCCTCCACCCCCCACCCATCCGTACACGCACCTAGGATATACCACGCTAGAAAAACGAGGAATTGGACGGCAAAAAATGACCCAGAGAAATGAGTTACAGTAGTTCGCACACATCTCAGGTAGGAAAAACAATTTTTTTTTAAATGAGGGTGTACATTCATCATCGTTATAGGGTGGGTCAAAGGTTAAAGACGCGCGTCCGTTATACTGCCTGCAGTCAAAAAAAAGTTTACGACGAATGCACAGGTGTAGGAAAAGAATGAAGTTTTTAACACGAAACTACGAGTGGGTGGACCCCAACACGAGGTGTTAGTAGTGACCATCCCACAATAGGTCTTAGTACAATAAAGAGGCTTCAACTTTTCAACAAAAAAAACAACTAAAAAACCTGGCGAGTTGATTACTTCCCCACTATATTTTCAACAATACTTCTCTTATTTCTGAAACAACTAGCTCTTAAGAGTCGATGGGGTCAAGGGCCGGAGAACTACGGGACATAATCGACTCAACTCGACCACCCTCACATAGAGGGCGCAGCATGCCGCTCACATTGAACATATATACATTATTCAGTTGAACTCGTTTTAAACGAATTTCTGAATGTACAAACGCATCCTAGTCCTCGTCCCAGGGCAAAGATGAATATAATGTTCATTTCTTCGTTTAAGACGAATTCGGATATAACGCATTTTCGGCTAGAACGAACGAATTTTCGAGTTCCGGCCCCACGAGCATTCGAGCTAGGCTTCGTTAAAAGGAATTTTATAGATACTGAAAAAAGGACACTGCAGCATTGACATTTAACCGAACATATTTTCGTACATTTAATCGGGCATTTTATTCGGACATTCGAAACTCCAAATACATGTATGTCTCCTTAAATCGGGGAAAGACGTAGTTCAGGATTCCCCCCAGAAATTTCATGTTCAACTTCCCTGACCTTTCCAAAAAAAATTTACAAATTTGTACTCGGAAAACGGGGAAAATTCTGCAAACTTGTACTCGAAAAACGTGGAATTTTGCAAATCTGTAATCCGAAAATGTGGAAATTTTTTGCAAATTTCTACTCGGAAAATGGGCCCTGAGCTAACCTTGTACAAGTATTAATTTTGGATCGCCATGACTGCGTTGAACTCCACTTACTTTTTCAAAATAAACCATTCTTCCCTGACATTTCCAAGTTTTCTAAGTCTGGGGGAACCCTGTAGTTCTACGTCAAAAAAGTTACGTTAAAACGGGGAATTCCCCGATATAAGCATCAGAACCTTCCCATAAGTGTGTATAGGATTTAATCCAAACATTCATGAAACTACCTATTTCTTAAACGTTGAAGTCATGTTTTGTCTGGCTTTCGTTAATACGAACACATATTCCCGTCCCTCCAATTTCGTCTTAACGAGGCTCGACAGTTACGACTGGAAATGATGTCGTTTCATTCAGAAATTAAAGTTCACGACCTCGGCGAGTTACCGGAAACAATCGACCGAAAATCGAGCGTTATATATGACGACATTTAAGGCAGAGCATAAATGTAGTGGAAACCCCTAATTTTTCCCGAGAAACGCATGCCAGTATCGTTTGGTTGCCGAGGCATCCAGATCCTTAAGTTTAGCGCTTAATACCCCCTAAGTATATAATAATAGCGTGAGTTTTTAATCCTCTAAGTCTCCCGCCTACATTTAAAGCACCTTATGAATCAACTATGAAACGTGATGAAAACTCATCTTCCGAGAATCGAGGATTTAAAACAAATCTGAGGCCTAATGAAATAAACGCTTAGGGCAAAAGCCACCAACCAAGCCCACCCTTCCTTATTTGTTTGCTCAAACAGTGGATTTCATTATGGGAACATCCCCCTGGGGCAAAGGCGGCTTCCCAGTTTTAAAAGGAAGACAGGAAATATTTTTTTTGGAGGAGAAATTATAATACACCAGCCCCCATAGATGGAGACACTAGCATCAACTGGGTTTGACAGTGACCTAGTATTTCCTGTTGTTAAAATTTCATTTAAAAAAGTCATGGAAACGTTAACCCCTTACGAGAGGGAATCCCCCCCCCCCCCCTAACTTACGCAAATAATACTAGTAAAAGGAAGACATGATAAGATCTTGACATCAACAACCACGCACCCAATAACTAAACGTTAATTAGCGTTAGAAGCGGTCAGTATCAAAATTGATAGATAATGAAGGTCAAATAAGGTGGAAATTTTAGCTGGATTTCTTATTTCGTCAGATTTTACGAAGAAATTAAGAAAATTGGTAATGATTACGACGCATAACTTAGTTTTTGCTTTTTTTAAAATTTGATTAAAAAATTAACTGTTTACATATTAGAGTTGGATGTGTTTTAATATTGAAACTTGCACGACATTCAAAGCTTTTTCTTAGTTGCTTTAGGTGGGAGCACATCGAGGAAACTTCCAACTGGAAAACGAGTTTACGAAACTGGAAACTGATTTTCCGAAACTTTCTTTCCTGACCGACGTTACGAAACTCTGGTTTCCAGTTTCTAGACCGACTTTCCGGATCTTTGTTTCCAGTTTCTAGGCCGACTTTCCGAAACTCGGTTTCCAGTTTATTAACCGACTTTCCGAAACTTAAGTTTCCTGCAGTTTCTTGACCGACTTTCCGAAACTTTTTCCAGTTTCTTAACCGACTTTCCGAATTGAGAGTTTCCAATTTCTGAAATCCAGTTTTGAATTTCGAAAACTCACACGCTAGTTTCAGAAACTCATTTTCCAGTTTCGGAAACCAAATTTCAATTTTAAATTCGATGTGTTCCCAATATGGATAAGAACTTGGGGATCAACCATATAGGACGTCCTGTATTTTTCCGGGATTTTATCCGCCCCCATCCCCCCATCCTGTCCGCCCATGGCCCCTTGGTCTTCAGCGACATCAGTTTCAAGCGACTGGAAACAAGCTCGTTGTGAACGCGGCCCTTAGTTTTGATTATTTTTTTCGCAAAATAAACGAAGCATCTTTCTGAAATCTTTTCAAAAACTTCAAAGAGCGGGATAAAGAAACTCCAATTTTAACAATCTTCCGTAGTTTCATTATCCGCCCATAGATGGCATCAGTCGCGCGAGGAAAAAAACTAAAGAAAACAGACATGATTAGCCGATATATGAAACTTCTGGAAGAACATAAAAGCCATCTTTCACCTTAACACCTCCTCGAAAGGGGAGTGGAAAGAAACTTGCCTACAGGTTTCCATGTACTCGCGAGTACATCGAAAAATTAGGGCGAATTTTGGGGAAAATTTTCAGAAACACCAGATGGTCGTAGTTAACCGAGCGCTATAATGATCTCGCTATCTGTACACTTTTCAAACATTTTTCGACTAAACCGTTGCACATGGTGCTTCGCAGCCAGTGGGCCAGTGGCATCTCCCCCGGTCCTCCCCCCACAATTTTCTGGGTAAAAGATCTCGGCCAAAAAACGTATTCAGCTGTTGTTAAAAACGGCACAAGACTGCCAAAAAAAAACTTACATTTTGAGATGTTGTATCCAGCGCGGGCCGCTTTGGGGTGGATTCGGACACAAAAAATGGCGTTTCGAGAAACATGATGGCAGAAATAAAAGTTTTTTTGAGAAATGTTGGAGTGGCGGCCATTTTGGATGGCGCCGACAGCTGCTACCGTATCGGCCGATTGCTCGGGAGTGTCACCGGTGGCCCCGGGAGACCTTGAAATTCGAGGGCTCAACGACCCTGCAGCGACGAGACCCAGGCTGGGTTACTCAACAGCCAGCGATGACGTCTTTTTAATTGTCCAAAAACCACAAAATAACCACGAAATTTGGGAAACAATAGTCGATGCCACTCGTTGCGTGCCATTATATTTGCACGAAAGAAAACACCTTCACTTTAACCCCTATTGTCGAAACATAATCGACCTTTCATTGACGCAATCCGGATCAAAAGTGGGTCGAAATCCTCGTCCCCCTGAACATTTCCTAACTATACAGTACAAGTACAGTATGTGTACCATGCGAGTTTTGGAGAATATTAGGATCGGGTTTTACAACTTTTATTACAATCCGAGATTCCCCGTTTATAAAATCTTTAAATTTCACTAACGAGAAAAGTAATTAAAGGGTGATTTTTTACGTTTTAAATGGAAAAAAATATATACAGGTATATATTTCACTGAAAAATCACATTTCCTAGTTATTTGCCTTAATTAATTCGAAGAAAAAATACCCATTGAAAATATATTTATTTTATAGGAGTATACTCAGCCAAAAGCTTTACGAGTTTTATTTGGCAGTCTTGAAGGCACGTGTGCAAAATTGGTTTCACTTTCAAAGCACGCACTTGGGTGACAATTTTTATTACGCAATCTCTCGTATTACGTACGCAATTACAGTTTACCGAGTAGGAGTACTCAGACAGAAGCTTTACGAAGGGTATTTTTGTGCAGTCGTGAATGCACGTTTCAAAATCGGAATGCATTAATCGGTTTAAAAGCAGCAATAATCGTGAAAGAATTTTAGCAATTAGCGCGCGAATTTTTCACGCGTGACTTCACGACTGCCAAAAGTGACATTCGTAACGCTTCCGTCCGAGTACCCCGTAATCGAAGATTGCTTCCGTAAATGCTTAAATGTTCCGGAACTCGAAAATTCATCATTCAACAAAAGATCGCAATATCCGAATTCATCTTAAACGAATAAACTAACACTATTCGAATGTATACGCTATACAGGGAATAAAATTAGTTCGTACTAACAGAAATTCGCAATAAGCGAGATAATTTTACGAACCTACAGTAGATGCGATTTCCCGGCGGCCATTGTCCGAACTTTCCAATTAAAACGTCGCAGAAATGAAGCTATTGTTTCGCCCCAAGCCGAAAATAAAGCGATGTCTCATCCATTCGGGCATTATTACAGTACGTATCTCGCGGGCTATATTTAACGAAATATCTGGCAAAAAAATAACTAGGTCACCGTGAATTTGTGTAATAAGCGTATCAGCAAAAGTTGGCCTCGAAAATCCAAAGGTTTGATCAAAATTTACAATAACTCGCGCAATAAACAATATTTGCTCGCAGGGGCCGCGAAAACCTCGCAATAGGAATATGGGGGCAAAACGAACTTCCAAACTTTTTCATCTACTCAAAAGAAAAGAGTTGAAAGTTACAGGGTTCACCCAGAACGTTTATATTCAACTTTCCCGACTTATCCAGCTATAGTTTTTTTAAACAAATTTCCCTGACCAATGGCAATGTCAAAATTGAATTATGCCAACGTTATCCGCGATTTTGCGAAATCGATACGTGACAATTTTCAAAAAACTTCGAAATTAACGTGTAGGGAAATTTTTAAAAATTTTTTAAAAATATAGCATGAACATTTTTTGAAAATGTGACAGATTTGCATTACAAAAAGTTTCAAAATTTGGCTAATTTGTCCTCGGAAACTGTCAAAAAATGTACAAATCTGTACTCGAAAACAGTTGAAAATTTTGCAAATTTGTGCTCGGAAAACGTGGGAAATTATGAAAAATTTGAAAATTTATACTCAGAAAGCGAGAGATTTTTTGCAATTTTATCCTCGAAAAAGTTAAAAATGCTGCAAATGAGTCCTAGGAAATTTTTTTTTTTAAATTTTGCAAATTTCATCCTCGAAAACTATAGAAAATTTGTCCTCAAAAATTGTTGAAAATGTTGCAAATGCGTACCGCGACAATTTTTAAAACTTTGCAAATACCATGTGGAAGGCTTCATTTTGGATTTTGACTACATTAATACGTTAAATTTCCCTGACGTTTCCAGACATTTACAAGTTCCCTGAATTTTGCAGACATTTACAAGTTCCCTGACTTTTGCAGACATTTACAAGTTCCCTGACTTTTGCAGACATTTACAATTTCCCTGACTTTTGCAGACATTTACAAGTTCCCTGACTTTTCCAGACATTTACAAGTACCCTGACTTTTCCAGACATTTACAAGCACCCTGACTTTTCCAGACATTTACAAGTACCCTGACTTTCCAGACATTTACAAGTACCCTGACTTTTCCAGACATTTACAAGTACCCTGACTTTTCCAGACATTTACAAGTACCGTGACTTTTCCAGACATTTACAAGTACCCTGACTTTTCAATGTTTTCCAGGTCTGCATGGGGGAACCCTGAGTTACATTTTTAAGTTACACCTTCCCTCCCCCTCGTCACATTCTTGCCCAATAGTATAGCCTACATTTAATCTACTCAAATTCGAGCCATGACAGGTGCGGTCTTATTATACGAGTCCTAGTCAATATTTAATAAACGATAAATATCGAGATGCACCGACGCGTTACCTAATCGATTGAAAAGGTTGCGGCTTTCTAGGACACACACACGCCTCCACCTTCAATTTCATAGTTTCGACTTTTCTCCGAAATTTAATTCCTGTTTAATGTCGTCGAAATGCGATGATTCAAGATGGCCTAACGCAGATTAAGCCGAATGACGACGTACTTAACAGATAAATCCAAGCTATAGCTTAGTCACCACTATTTACAAACAAAAATTGCTCACGCGTTTTGCCAACTCACTTGCCCATAAACCCCTGAGTACCCCCGTTGTAAAGGGTTACAATTAAGCGTGGGATGGGTAAGAAAATTCTTAAAACTAAATTCTTAAGATCGGTTTTTCACAGGGTGGCGCATGCGCACCACTATATCTACAAATAAACTTCGACTGCGAAGCGAACGTTAAAAAATAACTTATCGTCGATTAAAATAGCTGAAATTAGGGTGGGCGTTCATACATTTCTATCACTAGATGGCGCAAGTGCCAAATGTGCTTCTTTTTTAAATGTTACATGCAGTGTACACATACGTGTAAATATAGCTTTAGTTTTTATTTACATTCATGTCATTTTTCAAGTTTGCTACGTTCGGCAAATTCCGCATTATTATAAATAATTTCTATTATTCTAACAAATATAGGTTTCCCGTGAAATTTGCGGTCTTTCTATACAGAAGCAATAGATCCAATAGTTCCACCAGAAATTTCATTTTCAACTTCCCTGACTTTTCCAGGTTTTAATAAAATTTCCTTGACCAATGACAACGTAAAAAATTGACATTTTCCAAAACTGACACTAGAAAATATTTTTTTAAAAATTTACTATCGATAATTTGGAAAATGAACATACATGTAAACATTTAAAAAAAAAATTGTGCTCGGAAAAAGTAGGAAATTTTTCAATTTTGTACTCGGAAAACGTGCAAAATTTTGCAAAATTCTACTCGGTTAATGGGCCCGGAGCTAGGTTGAATTTTGAATCGCCATGACTGCGTTGAATTTCCCTGACTTCTTAAAAATAAACCATTCTTCCCTGACTTTTCCAGGTTATTTTCAAGTTACCTGATTTTTCCAGGTTTTACAGGTCCTAAAATATTGGAAAAGGAAAAATCAAGGATAAAACTAAGATGGCGCCTTAGTTTAGTGTTTTCATTATTTCCCACCAACGGAATCATGTTTTTTTTGTTTGTTCATTTTAAATACACTGTACATACTGTTGCATCACAACTATACCACAGTTTTTGTATAAACGAAAAATGAACATAAAATGAAAAATGACAAACAAAAAAACACGATTCAGATGGTGGGAAATAATTTTAAAAAAAACTAAACGAAGTGAGCATACCGATTCCTGGTAAACTGTGGTGCGTGTTATTTCAACAATAGGGTACGAACTGAAACTTGGTTCCAGAAACTGGAAGGGAAGTTTTGGGAGTTTGTAAGTTTCGGAAACTCAAAAAAATGGACGAAACCATGGATTTCCCCCAAAAAAATCCCGCCATTTTCCAGGATCGAGGAAACTTCAAACTTTGAAAGCGTTTTCATTTTAGATAGCTATCAGTGAAGAAAGAGCAGGTCGTGCACCGGTCAATCAGTTAAAAAATCATCCATTTTAGATGTAAAAAAACGATAACCAGAGGATAGAGTTTCCCGAGAAGCCATTAACCTTTCTCTAGCTCTAAATGCATCTCTGATTCCCTTACACGATTCTTTCTCCAGATTTTCATCGGGAGTTTTAATCTGGATTTTTCGAACAACAGCCAGGTGAATTACTGAGGGGGTGCTGGACTTGACACCGCAAAAACAAAAAGTAACACGAGCCAGACCACCGCCATTTCGTAATATGCACCTACTTGGGTGCATACTGTATGTACCTACGGCGTACTTCGTACTTCGACATCACTTAACAACAGAAGAGAAAAGCTAACGTAAACAAGTCCGTGATAAATTAGTAATCACGAGAAACAAATAACAATTTTCATTCCGCAAATTGCTTTCCGATGACTCCTTACATTGTAAACTGAAAGGCGATAAACACATTTAAAAAAAAAACAAAAAACGTTATCATCGCGAGGCGGCCATGAAGTCGAATGTTCAATACTCGAAATGGCAACATTGACCGACTAATTTATATGACAGTACGAACTAATTTCCATTTCCCGTCCTAGAGTATGGACGAAATGATACAAGTTTGTTCCTTTGAGAAGAATTTAAAACTCGGATATAACGAATTTTCGACAGGGTGGCCACAAAATTTTCACTTTTAATTTCCTTGACTTTTCACTGACTAAAATCCAAAATTCCCCGACCAAAACTTACTCGTTAAGGAACATCAATTTTTCTGCCATAATAAAAAATAAAATAAGAATTTCAATGAGAATTAAGTTTGGCAAAACACTAGATTTTGTTACGAGTCTAGCTGAAGAGGATTGGGTACATGTATGGAGCTGCTGGCAGACTCAATGCATTGATAACATTTTGCTTTTATTTGGGAAAACTTCCCTGACCCCTCACACATTTCCATGACTTCCCTGACCACTTTTCCCCCCTGACTTTCCTGTTTCACTAAGACGAATGAATTTTCGAGTTCCCGAGCATTCGCGCTATGCTATACGATGAAAAAAAAAGGTACGTTATATTAGGTTTCCTCGTTTAAGACGAATTCTGATTTCGGATATTACGAATTTTCAGCCAAAATCGATTGAATTTTCGAGTTTCCGAGCGTTCGAGCTATATGTTCCAAACTTCGATGAAACTTTAGTTCTTATGGCTGAAGTCACGTTTTGTCTGACTCCTGATAATACGTACTACGGTTTAAACGAACAAATTTTGACGTCCCTCGAGATTCGTCTTAACGAAGTTCGAAATCGCGTTTCATCTCGAGTGCCGCTACCTAACGTCGTCTAGTTCCCCAATTTTAAAAAATCACGACTTTTTTTACTTTCAATAATCTACCTTCCTGATTCGCATAAAAGTACGTTTAACTAAATTTTACTCCGCACGAGAATTTTAAAGTTTGCAATCAGTAATTTTAGGCATTCGGGAGTGAGTTTCACTCGCTTTAATAGAGGCCAAACGTTTCATGCATTTTAATGAATAAACGTGCCAGTAAATATTAATCAGCTAGATAGAAGATAAATCACGGTGCAAAAAAAAAAAAAGAGGAAAAACGGCGTAATGAACAAGTTTTTTTTAAGATTATGAAAAATAGCAATCATGCAATGAGTTATCTTTAGAAGTTAAATTACAGGGTGGTCGATCCTATAAAACACGTAGATACGGCTTTATATTTAAAAAAAAATAATGGAGGGTAGTGTATAGCATCGTTGATAAGTTGATTACTCGAATCAGTGGCGCCCCCACTTTCTGCCCACCTCAAAAAGCGAAAAGTAGGCCTAATTCACGTCTCATTTTTATTAAATAATGACTAGCCGTACGATAATGGCATCGGCACATGTGCTTACAACGTCAATTAACACTTCTATTAAAAATGTCACAGTCACGTGCTCGCAATTAAGACCTACAACAATGGCGTCCAGTGGCACGTTGAACTACTTAGCAGACTGCTGACGAAATGTCGCGCACTTTTGCCAACCTTTTTTTGCCTCTTTTTATAATTCAATGCATCGCTACCGTCCCAACTCCGTTTTTAAGGGACGACAGAGCACATTTGGAAAGGCTGATGCATGAGTTAGCCCGAATGCAAATTCGGAAATGTTTTAAACAAAAAGTTATCAGACCGAAAATGCAGATTTAACGATATTTTACAATCCGAGTAAACGCAAACTTAGTCTTAACAGTTTCACCAATACCTGAAATATTCGTAATTATGATAAATACCGGTATATGGGAATCCCCTCTATTACAAAACGTCCTGCAATTTTTTCAACGCAGTCTGGTGCTGCATTAAAAGTAAGAAAATCTTTAATAAATGACGTCATCGTGTCAGAAAATGTTTACAGGGTTCCCCCAGAAATTTTATTTTCAACTTCCCTAACTTTTCCAGGTTTTAAGAAAATTTCCCTGACCAATGATAATGTATAAAATTGACATAATTTGAAAAATCGACAAAGGATAATATTTCGCAAAATTTACTAATGACAATTTTGTATTCAGTAAATGTATAAAAGTTTTGAAAATTTGTCCTCGGAAAACGTGGAGAATTTTGCAACTGTCCTCGGAAAACGTGGAAAATGTTGCAAATTAGTACTCGATTACGTTAAATTTCCCTGACTTTTCAAAATGTCATTCTTCAATGATTTCTCGCTGGGACGTCATCAGAATTTCATTATGTACTCATAAATTTAACAAAATACGTCATTAATTAATAATGCCCCATTTTGGAACATCTGAAACTCTGCATCCACCCCCTTATCCAGACTGGGAAATAAACGTATTTCTAGGTAAAACAAAATTAACAGGAAAATTAAATATATATTTTATGTGCGTGATAGAACATATTACCCATTTTATCAGATGTACAGTGAGGGAAAAAGTATTTCAACACCCTAAAAATGTCGAATAACTTAATAAATAATTACATTTTTGCAATGAAA